>OV651824.1:5128135-5200635 GCA_927349885.1 Psylliodes chrysocephalus | reverse complement strand
TTTGTTTTTTTCAAATACTTTCCTTATTTTTTATGTACTGAGATGATATAAGAGGCATCCTTTAATTTAATTTTGACAAATTGTCCTGTAACAAAATATTCTGGGCAGACCTGAGATCTTCCAGTTTGAAATGCGAGAATCTATATATTTGTTAAAGATGAATCTAGATGAATCATTTCATTTGGGTCTTAAAAAATATGAGAACCAAACTAATTTTCTTTAGCAAGCAAACACCTGTTGCATTTTTAGTACTTTTTTTTTCAAATGAAGTGTGCAGGTTAGTTTTTTCTCTAAGAGGAAACATCCTTTGGTGAAAGCTCTTTTGTGTCTTAAAGATTAATTTAAAACCTTTAACATATCTGAGGACCTTCTTATCATTAGTTAAGTTAGCCCACATGTTTTACAAATTTATTCAGTCTACCAGCAATCTCTCTTACCTTTATTTCCTTCCCTAATATTTCCTTCTCCTCTCTCTGTTTTTCTGAATACTTGTTGGTTCGTCCTTTGGGTTTTTTTTATTTCTCCTGCTCTTTCTCTGGCCTGGTTTTTTTCAGTCGCTATTTAAAAGTAGGCGCCTGAAGTTTCAAGACATATCTCTACAAGATTCTTTTCCAAAATGAAAAACCATCGATATCTGTTTTTTCTATCATATTTTTCACATTTGTGTTTAAAGACGGATACATAAGGTGCCTACGATGCATATATTCTATGGTAGATGTCTGATAATACTTTTGTTACATTTGCATTTGTTTTGATGCGTCTATTTCTGCCTAGCTTACAACAGAGGTTCAGCTAAACTTTCCATCACCTTTCAAGTTGGTCTTGCAGCATATATAAATACCGTCAACCGGGGATATATCGGATCACAGGTGTAATATCGGACGATATGGTTATATTTCAAGTTTCGCGCGCTACAAGCGTTGGGTGACAGTTAGGTTACAAAACAAACATATTTCTAGACTGACAGATAATCTGTCAATCGTACATGCGTTTCGTGCTCGATCAGAAAATTCAGGTAAGCTCACAAAAAAATAATTATTAGAGTCACTTTTTTCGCTAAAATTATGACCGCCAAATAGTCTCCTCTGGCCTGTGAACCCTGTGCATGCTATCTACACGGTGCAATGGGATTAATATTTGTTTTCAACCTTATCAAGACTCCCATAACCTCAAAATTTATTTTTGCACTTTCCTTTTCTCAAAAAATCGAAATTAAGAGAAAATTGTTTTTTCAGGGGATATATCGGACATGCCACGAAAACACCTTCATAAGCTAGGAACGCCGTATCGGCGTAATTATTCTCAAGAAAACATGGAAAGGGTATTGTTGGCAGTGGTGGATGGCCACTATTCTTTCAAGCAGGCAGCAGAACTACATGGGGTACCAAAAAGCACCCTGTACGATATTTACAAAGGTGAGCATTCCGACAAACTCGGGAGGCCCCCAGTTTTATCTGTGATAGAAGAGCGTTGGATAGTGGATGCAATGATAATTGCAGGAAAGTTCGGATATCCTTTCGAAAGGCAAGCAGTTAAGGACTTCGTAAGCCATTATTTAAACGGTAAGGGCGTAAATATACAATGTTTCGACAATAATAGACCTGGTGATGACTGGATTGAATACTTTATGGGGCGACATAAGGAGTTATCACTCCGTAATTGTGAAAATATTAAACGAGTTAAAGCTGAAATCACAGAAGTGACAATTAGAGAATATTTTGAGAACTTGAACGAGACAATCCAGGGGGTTCCACCTGAAAATATTGTTAATATGGATGAAACAAACCTAACAGATGATCCCGGTAAAAAACTAGTTTTTATTCCTAGAGGAGAAAAGCATGCACGAAGGATAATGGATTTTTCCAAAACGTCAACGTCTGTTATGTTCGCTGCAGCTGGAGATGGCACTTGTTTACCTCCATACGTTGTGTACAAAAGTATAAACCTCTACCCAGAGTGGATAGAAGGTGGTCCAGAAGGTTCGCAATATAACAGAACACAAAGTGGATGGTTCGACACACAATGTTTTGAGGACTGGTTCTTCAAAATAGCTCTTCCCTATCTGCGACAAAAGGAGGGCAAGAAGGTTCTTATTTGCGACAACCTAGCAAGCCATATTTCTTACCGCATTATTAAAAGTTGCACAGAAAACAACATTCAATTTGTATTTTTGCCGAAGAATTCGACACACTTATGTCAACCCCTGGACGTTGCAGTGTTTGAACCGCTCAAACGCGTGTGGCGAGAAATTCTTACCGAATGGAAACGGACCCATAAAGGAGTTGTACCGAAATCTGTGTTTCCTTCGCTGCTGAAGAGTCTTCTGGAAAAATCGAAGGATCGCATGTCGAATAATATAGTTTCTGGTTTTCGAGCAACGGGCATAATCCCATTTAATCCAGAACTAGTTTTGAAAAGCATTCGGAAACGACCAGCAGAAGGCACAAATGAAGTAATGAAAGAGTCGTTTACAGAAGTGATGAACGCGATTGTGGCTCCTTTGGACCAAACTTCGACTAGACCCAAGCGTAAGGCAAAGATTAATGTCCCACCTGGCAAATCGGTGGGTCTGGACGACTTGTGCGAAGTGAATGGTGGTATGTCAACTTCATCTACCTCTCAAGAAGATGTCATTAATAGAAACGCATCTATGTCCCAAGAAAACGATACACTTAACGATAATTCCACGTCTGAAGTGCCGGACGATGTTTCCTCGTCTGAAGTACCAAATGTTGAACTTCCAGTAACCTGTTATACGTTAAAAGAAGGGTGTTTTGCAAGAGTTAAGTTTTTGTACAATAAAGGAAGCAAGAAGGAAAGGACAAAAGAATTCGTGGCGCGAATTGAAAAGATTGCCAAAAATCATATTAATGTAAATTGCCTTAGATTTTATAAGGGTCACAGAGATTCATTTATTTTCCCGGACGTTGAAGACAAGAATGAAATAAAACTTCAACAAGTCAGCAGTGTTTTAACTGCGCCTAAAATACATCGTGGAGTTCATGTGTTTGAAGGTCTACAGTGGTAGAGTTGTTTTTTATTATTTGAAGTTCCTATGTTAATTTGTAGAGTTAAGAGTTTAAAATATTATTTTTAATTTTTATCTAGTCTTTAATGTTTATTTTTCTGTTTTTTATTATTTGAAGTTCCTATATTAATTTGTAGAGTTAAGAGTTTAAAATATTATTTTTAATTTTTTATCTAGTCTTTAATGTTTATTTTTCTGTTTTTTATTATTTGAAGTTCCTATGTTAATTTGTAGAGTTAAGAGTTTAAAATATTATTTTTAATTTTTTATCTAGTCTTTAATGTTTATTTTTCTGTTTTTTATTATTTGAAGTTCCTATGTAAATTTGTTTTTTGAATAAAGATGGTTATCTTTTATTTTTTTTTTACCGCTTCACCCTGTACCTTGCATAGAATTTTTTTTCGATAAAAAATGTCCGATAAAGGTTTCTGACCAAACCTATACCGAACACCAGGCTCAAAACGTACTTTTCCAATGTAAAAATTGAAGCGTCCGATATAACCCCAAACCCCGGGTTATATCGGACGAACTTCAAAGAGAAAAAAAAAATAACCGTGACATCTTTTAAAAGACTTTTTTATGTAAATATGCTTACTAGGTTAACTTCTTACTATAGAATGTATTAGGTAGCTTTAATTACGTTAAACAAAAGAAATACAGGCAGATAAATGAAAATATCGTCCGATATATCCCCGGTTGACGGTAGCTATCGGTTTTATTTGATGACGTGACTTGTCATTAAACTTTTTAATTCAGAGTTTAAGGTGGAGGACCCAAGTGAAAGTATTCCAGATTTTGATTTCGCAAAGAAACTTTGATATTTTGCCATTCTCCAAACCGTCTTGCAAATATTTTCTTAACTTTTTACCATTTCTTCGTTGATTAGTTTTCCGAGAGAGATGTTGCTATTAGGATCCGCTCCCAGAATATCCTGATACTGAATTTGATCCTTTCTATTCGAACGTCTCTTCTGGTGAAGATGACGAGTTTAATGTATATACCTCTTAGATTCTGATTCTGAATCAACTTAAATCTATATTTAATCAATGGCTAATTGATGTGCACATAAAGTAGCATTTTTTTTCAAGGTGCAGGATTTACCCATACAGTAATATAATCAATGAGCTTTGCATAGCATTTTTGCGTCCTTGCATTTTATAAGCATAAGACCAGAGTTACCAGACATTTATTTGTCTATAATGCAGAATTTACATAGTACCTACATTCTGCTTTCAAAGTTTTTTGAAGTTTACACTTTAAGTAGCATTTTTCGCATTGCGGTTAGCCGGACTAGCATCTTATAAGTATAAGATCAGATTTAACACATAAAGCAGCCTTCTTTGTACATTTATTTGTTTATAATGCAGAATTTTCATATGAAATATTATCTTTTATGGCCAACGTTTTGCGAAATTTACACATTAAGTAGAATTATTCGCGGTGCAGTTAGGCGAGTTTGCAATTTATAAGTATAAGATCAGAGTTAACACATAAAGTAGCCCTCTCTGTATATTTACTTAGCTTAAATGCAGAATTTACACATAAAATACTATCTTCTCGACCAAAGTTTTACAAACTTTACACATTAAGAGATATTTTTCACGTTGCAATTAGCAAAGTTTGCAGTTTATAAGTATAAGATCAGAGTTAATACATAAAGTAGCCTTCTATGTAGATTTATTTGGCTTAAATTCAGAACTTACACATAAAATAGTATCTTCTCAACCAAAGTTTTACAACATTTACACATTAAGGGCCGTTTGCACCGACGTATTATAAGCTAGGCTTTGGTATAAGTCCGGCTTAAAACCGAAATTCATTTGCACGGAGCAGTAAGCTGGGTTTAAAGTATTAAAAGCCAAACTTTATTTAAGTCGCCGAGAATGACGGCTTTATTTGCTAAGCGGTATTTTCTAACCTAGAAAAATAATTTATTCTCTACGTTACACGTTTTTGGATTATTTTAATAGTTATAATGAATATCGATGAAGAAATTTTTGATGATGAACTAGATATTTTAGAAATCATAGAATACGGATTTCCACGAGAGATCTACCTAAGAAATGATCCGTTTCAGACATATAGTGAATTAACCTTTTTTCAATCAAATTCATTGTCTAACCCGTACACTGTTTTCACGTTCATGAGGCCCAATATTAAATCATGGTTAGAGTCTTTCTTAATATTGGGTGGTGGGCCACCACCCGTTTTAATTATCTCTGTTTTTTCCAGAGCCGCCACTTTACGTACATTTTTTTTATTTTCGTAAAATTTCTTTAGCATTACGGTGGCTCTGTAGGAATGGTCTGGTGCTAAAGCATTAAACTCTTCCTGTATTTTTCCCATGTTTTGTTTTTTTCTTTAACCAAAACACTGTTTTTTTATTTTCAATTTTATTTTTGTATTTTGAAATTATATTTAATAAAATTGATTGTTCCGCATGAGAAAAATTTGTGCTTTGTTGACTTTTTCCTTCCATTACTATAAAAAAACAATCAAAAAACAGCTCGATAAACACGCGGAAAATGTGGCGGCAATACTCGAATTAGAATCAGATAAAAAATATATGGAAACACGAAACACAGCCTGATGGAAACATAGAAGAAGTTAGGTTATGCGTTCGGCATGAAGATAGTTAAAAGTGATCATTGGACCTTCTACCCTCACAGTAGTTCTATTGTTACCGCTTAACAAAGCCAAATTAAAAATTGACGGTGCAACTCGATAAAAATAAAGCCAAGTTTAAATATTTAAGCCCACTTAACAAAACTAGGTTTAAATGTATATCGGTGCAAACGGCCCTAAGTAGCATTTTTCGAGTTGCAGTTAGGCCGAGTTTGTAGTTTATAAGTATAAGATCAGAGTTAACTCATAAAGCAGCCTTCTCTATACATTTATTTGGCTTAAATAATTTACACATAAAATAGTATCTTATCGACCAAAGTTTTACAAAATTTACACATTTAGTAGCATTTTTCGCGTTGCAGTTAGCTTGCATAATGTAAGTATTAGATCAGAGTTAACACATAAAGTAGCCTCCTCTGTATAGTTATTTGTTATTTGCAGAATTTACACATAAAGTAGTATCTTCCGCCACAAAAGTTTTGCGAAATTTGCACATAAAGTCGCATTTGTCGCTCTGTATACGGTCTTATATGAAAGATGTATCTTCTGCATATTTATATGTCGTCTAAATTCGGAAATTTACAGTAAAGCAGTATCTTCTGCAAGCTAAAAATCAATTAAATGAAGAAAACCATTCTCAAACCTGTACTAGTATAAGATCAGAGTTAACACATAAAGAAGCCACCTCTGTACATGTCTTTATCTATAATGCAGAATTTACACATAAAGTAGTATCTAACCTCATCAAAGTTTTGCGAAATTTGCACATTAAGTAGCATTTTTCGTTTTGCAGACGGATTTTATGAATGACTGCACCGTTAACAGATAAAGTAGTATCTTTTGTATATTTATTTGTCGTCTAAATGCAGAAATTTACACATAAAGTAGTATCTTCTGCAAGCTAAAAATCAGTTAAATAAAAAGAAAAACATTATTTTCCTACTTGTGCTCTGAATTCATTAATTTCTTTTTCAATTTATCGTATTTCTAATACGATTTGCATTTTCGATAGTTTTTACCCAAGTTTTTATAATCGCTGGAATGTGGTGGTCGGTTAAACGATGTGAATCAGGCGACACAATAATTGGTAATGAGTAATGTAGACAGGTAGCGATAGAGAGACGTAAAATTTTAAATCTAAACATGTGGGTCAGCGGCGTAACATAGGTAGGTATACTACATGGTTATTTTTATTTCCACTAACAAGGATGTGAAGCATAATCTTAAATATTTGTGTTTAATAAATGATTTTTATAAATGAAAGTCAGGGAATATCTGCGTCCGTTGATTGTAAAGGAAGATTAAAAACAAAAAACAGTTTTTTATTTAAGCTTGCATTACTGTCAGGAAGAAAAAAAAATAGATTTATTGCATTTGAGCCACTCTCTAGCCGGGCATCTTCTATATTTAGTTCCTCATCAGTTTCTGATTGGGTATCATCAGAGTCTAAGTTGTATTTGGTTATTTGTTCTTCTCTACTCTCTACTCAACTGCCTGGACGCTGGCCCTTTACCTGGACGATGGTCCACTGCCTGGACAAGGGCCAGCTGCCTGGACGAAGGCATACTGGTCTTTGGACTGGTAGACTACGACACTGAATATGACATATATTGTATAAACGATTTATATAATATGTACATATCAACATTGGTACTGTTCACGTCTTAATAATTTGGAGACACGCTGTACATTTTTCCCATTTCCCAGACTACGCGCAGATTTGATCAATCAATAGTCAAGAAGTTTTCATCCCGCGCGCACAGACTCCCGGACTCCGGGAAAGCGGGGAAAATGTGAAAATTCGCATTTCGGCAACAGGAAAACGCACATTCCTACATTTTAAATAGTGTAAGGATGAAATTATAGCTGTGATATGTAAATTGAGAGTGCAATCTATATATTTTTAAAATATAGGTAAGTTCGAAAATAGTATCTATAGAAAAACTCTTTTATTTGTAACTCTTTATTGTATAATCGGTATTTTTAGAGAGACAGAATGACATTGAATATAGGTCAGTGATGTACTATGTAATTTTTAGAGGGTATGACTGAGGTATGATTGAGTATGACAATTAAAATGTGTTTTAAAGTGCATTAAATTAAGGACTATAAATGGAAATGACTACTTCTTTTTGAATCCACGAGTCATATCAAATATATGTATTTAATAAGAAATGATAATACTCGAAATAGATACCACAATAAATTATTCAATTATTTGGAGCGACTAGTTTCGGCCTATATGGCCATCATCAGGCATGTAATACAAATATATTTTCGAGACCAAATTCACAGTTTAACAAATATTTTTAATATAATTAAAACATTTACAAAATCTATCAACTTGGTAGTTATTTTGATGGGAAGCCAAAGCGTGCTAGGTAATACAAAGAATTGTGGCGATGGTATCCATACAATATCAGAAAATGATACAATGAAATTGATTTAAGATTAATTTAACCCGACATCCGAAAGGTGGGGTGTGATAAACCCCGACGCTCAAAAATTATTTAAATTAATCTGCAATCGACCAGGTCATTACCATCTCAGTACCTTTTAGACCCTTAGTGGGGCACGTATCCCTATAAAGAAATTAGCCTCTAAATAGCTGTCCTGGGAATTACACAGTTGTAAAGCGATTGATAGTAGTAACGTTTTTATTCTGTGAGTTTGTTTGGTGTTTTGAAGCTGTAAATAATTATTTTAATTTGATTATTCGATATTAGATCTAATCAACAAGGAAGGTATTTAGAATGTCCTCGCGTTCGAGATTCGTGATTCAAGCTAAGTAATACGTCCTCTGGAGGAAAATTGTAACAGGTGTCTATAAGTAGGACTTTGTTTAGTGTTGCCAGGGGTAGAGGAATTTGGCTAGGTCGACGTAATTTTAGCCATTGAAGAAGTGGAAAGACCTTTTTTTTTTGAGTAACAAAATTTGTGTCTAGCTAATTTATTATATTGATTTTCTTTTTAATTTTAATTCATTTATCAATTAAGTTTTAAAATCAGTTTATTATTTGGCAACATTGGCATTTCTGTTTATATTTTGATCTGTATCAAGTATATTTGAATTTTTTCTAACTTGTGAGTATTAAATTTGTTTATTTCTTATAGTGTGTGATAGTGTTTATATAAAAAATGAAATTTGCGAAAAATTTCTCAGAAAATTGCAATCTATATGGTGTCAATGTCAAAATCAAAACTGAAGTTTTGATTATTTTCTAAGCGTAAGTCGCAAAATTTTGTTTCTTACGATAAATGGATATCTACAAATTGACATTATATTGAGATTTTGCAAAATTTGCTCTAGAATAAAACTGCATTCTGCATTGTAACATTTTTATTATCGTTTACATGTATACAAAGTACTAAATCATTCACTTCATAATATAAAAATAAGAATAGTAAGATTTTTAATTAAGTTTATCAATAATAAACGTTAGGTACCTGAAATTTCTATCAAACCAGATAATAAAATATGTCCCGCAATTAGTAAAAAAATAAATGCGTATTCCATTCTGTCGTTGAGTATTTGTTATGAATGAATGATGTTTTTTTGTTATAATAAATTTTTTATTTATTAGAATTTTACAATAAAACGGGTTTTTAATAAATATTGTGTTCTAAATGTGTGAAATAAAGTCTAGCGAGTAAAAAATACTTACAGGTATCATAAACAAATAAAAAGAGATAGTTCCTAGAGTCAATTTAAGTTGGGGTTTTACACCTCGCTTGTCAGAATTTGGGACAAAAGTTTACTTGTCGGATGCCGTGTTAAATTTACCGGAATCAATATTATTAGTACATGTGTAAAACAAACAAACGAACGAACGAACGAACGAACGAACGAACGAACGAACGAACGAACGAACGAACGAACGAACGAACGAACGAACGAACGAACGAACGAACGAACGAACGAACGAACGAACGAACGAACGAACGAACGAACGAACGAACGAACGAACGAACGAACGAACGAACGAACGAACGAACGAACGAACGAACGAACGAACGAACGAACGAACGAACGAACGAACGAACGAACGAACGAACGAACGAACGAACGAACGAACGAACGAACGAACGAACGAACGAACGAACGAACGAACGAACGAACGAACGAACGAACGAACGAACGAACGAACGAACGAACGAACGAACGAACGAACGAACGAACGAACGAACGAACGAACGAACGAACGAACGAACGAACGAACGAACGAACGAACGAACGAACGAACGAACGAACGAACGAACGAACGAACGAACGAACGAACGAACGAACGAACGAACGAACGAACGAACGAACGAACGAACGAACGAACGAACGAACGAACGAATTCAGGATTTTAAGCAATTATCCTTGGTTCTGACAACCACGGATTTTTTTGAGAAATCCTTTTGATTCTCCTAGAGCGCGTTCGGGAAACACGCTCCGACCAAAAAGAGCGCGATCAATTTGGTCTTGGTTCGTTCAAGAACAGTCGAGCGTTCAATTTGGACGTTTAGCTACTCTCGTTCAGAAAGTCGAGTCAAATTAGTCTGGAGTGCACTCTTTTTGACAGAACGTAGAGTTCTTTTGCAGAAGTTGCTGTTTCATATTATTTT
Organism: Psylliodes chrysocephalus; assembly: GCA_927349885.1. Classification (NCBI taxonomy): domain Eukaryota; kingdom Metazoa; phylum Arthropoda; class Insecta; order Coleoptera; family Chrysomelidae; genus Psylliodes; species Psylliodes chrysocephalus. The sequence continues at coordinate 5,190,371 of OV651824.1, read as the reverse complement.
TGGGTGTCATGAAGGTGCATATCTATGGCACAGTTTATAGCTTAAAAGAATCAGTTCGCTCACTCGGACTAATTGGATGTTCCAAAATAACATCCACTCCAGGGATACAAATTCAGGATGCGCAGAAGACTGCTGTTTGAATATAGGCGGTTGTCATATATTGTATTAGGCATTCCAAACAAATGAACTGCCAGTGGGAAGATTTAATATATCCAAGGGTTGCGACATACGATATATTCTGTTTACAATACGTAAAATCATGAATAATGGGTTACATTTAAATATTTTATGTCAAACACAATAAAAATAAGATACATTTTTTTATAAATTGGCAGGCTTTGTGACTATTATTTCAAATAAAAAAACACGTTCAAGATGCAAGACTATGTCTCTACCCCCTTAGATATACCAGACCTTCTCACTGAAAGCTATTGTTTGACAGGTCGTTGGAATGCTTAATTGGTAATAGTAAGAGAGCCCACTGCAAATTACGACTGCCATCTGATAACAAAATAAAATATGCTCCAAAGACATGTAACAACATTATACTTTACCAAATTGCACCTGTGCCAATCTGTAATCCAGAGCAGAGTGGTTAAAAAAAAATATTTTATATTCAAAAAATTACATAAGACATGACAGCGATAATGGTGTTTTCTCTGAAAATTACAATCCTAATTCATTGTGAACCTATCTTTTAAACCTGAATTATTAATATTTTTACCTAACTTTGGCAGAGATATTCAATAATAATTATAAACTCTTGTTAGACAATTCTTTTAAATCATAATCATGGTAGTTTTTTTGTCGTTTCTATGACAACCTGTAAAAATGAATCACAACAATAGGCATACAAATAATAAATTATTAAATCAGCAAAAATTAATTCATATTTTTAATGATTTTTACCTACTAATCGTGTGTAGATGTTTTTGTGCGATGTTAAGAGGAAGAAAATGTTTGCCGTTAACGATATATATCAAGATATGTTATTATCTGGAAAACTTTAAGGGCAAACAAAATTAGCGCTGTCATGCCTTATGTGATTTTTTTATTATAAATTTTTTTTTTAAACACTTTGCTCAGGATTGGGATTGTCACAGGTGCCATTCGGTAAAGTACAATGTTTTTACAAACTTTTGGGGTATATTTTATTTCATTATCAGATGGCGGTAAAAATTTACAGTGGGCTCTTGGGCTATTATGTATTGATTATGTATGCGCCAGGGATACAAATCCGAGTTGCGCAATGTATAAACTGGAACCCGAGAATAGCCGAGAATACCGATCAAGGAGAAGCGACAGTAGCTGTCGGTGCCTTTGCTCAGGATTGGGATTGTCACAGGTGCCATTCGGTAAAGTACAATGTTTTTACAAACTTTTGGGGTATATTTTATTTCATTATCAGATGGCGGTAAAAATTTACAGTGGGCTCTTGGGCTATTATGTTTTGATTATGTATGCGCCAGGGATACAAATCCGAGTTGCGCAATGTATAAACTGGAACCCGAGAATAGCCGAGAATACCGATCAAGGAGAAGCGACAGTAGCTGTCGGTGCCTTTGATATCGGATGTACCTTTTTCACAGTATGACTTTGACTGATACACAACTTAGCACGCTGAGAAAACATGCTTATTTTCTACACTGAGCGAAATAGTTTGGCAAATTATCTGAAATTATTGTTAGTCCATGGGCAAATGTTGCAATGTGATTTAATTACATTAGTAGTTAGGGTTAATAGCAATGCTGAAATTTCGGCACCAAAATATAATTCATTATGTAATAATTAATTATTTATTATAAAAGTAAAAGACGTTTATTATTTTATAATTTATCTATAAAATTTGTTCAATATTTGGTTTATTTATTGTTAAAAATGTAATAAAAGCCCTATATTTAAATTAAATTACCTTTTCCTTAACTAAAAATAAGGTAAATAAAATTAAGGGTGCCAAAAAAAAATTAGGTAACAATTAAAAAGACATTAAGTTTGAGAGGTTTAACTAAATATTTGCAATGTGCATATATTTTCAAAGCCTTTAGGTTTAAAAAGTACTTACATATTTTTAGAATTTCTAGATTTATATTATATTAAAAGGACTTTCAAGTTTATCACTCATTTCTGTAGAAACAAATGTTTTCTCGCCAAGTTAAACGAGATGTCATTTAAGGTTTATGTATTTAAAGTCAAATACCTGGCCTGGCTATCACCCAGACAATACAAATATGTCCATTGGACGTCCATTCGATATACAATTTTGGATGTCTAGACGTCCAAAAATGAGTTTTCTGGACTTCCGACATCCAATGGACGTCCAGTGAAGTATACAAATGGCACACTTTTGACCGTTCAGAGGGCGTCCAATTCTGGAATATATTTGGACGTCGAATACTGGACATTCAAAAAACGTCCAGGATTATATTTCCATTGAGACCACATCCCCATTTTTTTACAGAACCGCAACTCACCAAACACTATTTTATATTATTAATAATTTGTTTATTATTTTCGCAAACAGCTATACACCATTTATTTATTTTTTATTAAAAATTGCTTGACCTGAGCAGGCCTCGAACTCACGACACATCCATTATCGTTTTACGCTTTCAATCGCTAGACGAGCTTGACCAAGGAACCACTTGAAAACTTTTTACTAGATGCAGTTATAATTGAATAAGATTTCAAACTTCCGCTGATAGAATGAAATGCAATAGATTCAATTTGTCAATTTTTAATGACCAGTTATATTAAAAAAAAGAAGTATATATAGATGGGTATTATCTGGTAGGCTTAATAAATAATGACCTAAGATGGACGTTCACTGGACGTCAAAATACTACTGAACTTAAAATTAAGTCCAAAAACAGACGTTCTCTGGGTATCGATATTCAGCTGTCAATTTAATTAGCATAAACGGACGTACACTGGACGTCCTGACCCTCAAATAGATCTAAATTGGACGTCCATTGGACTGTGTGTGCATAGACGAATTTTTAGAAATAGTACTTATTTAAGTATGCACCAATATTTTCAAAATCAACTCCAGTACGATTCATTCAATAAATGTAAATATGAATGGGCAAAACATCTTTATATTGACATAATTGTAACTTACAATTTAGCCATAATAAAGGGATTTTGCCCACTTTGACCAATCCTAATTGAAATACGCGAATTTATTATATTTTCTTAAATATAATTTCAAAATAAAATAAACAAAATCTGCAGTTCATTGTTTATTAAATTTATTTAAAAGAAGAAAAACATATATTTCACAAAATACAATGCCTACATATGAAAAATAAAATGTCGAAAATGATTAAATCATTATACTTAATATTTATGCATGTGATAAAATTCTTAGTTTCATAATAACTTTTTTGGCACATTTTATATCTGTATTAGAATACCTAAGTGTGTAAAAATCTTCATCTTATTACTACACAAAACAAACACCAAAAAATATCACTTAACATTGCTCACGTACTAAACACAACTTGGACTGACTTTGACAGATAACATAATTTTGAGTGATACACAACTTGTTTTCGCACATGCGCGTTACAAAACGGTACACTGAAAACACCAAGCTGTCGCTTCTCCTTGATCGGTATTCTCGACAAAAATAAATAAGTAAAAAATAAAAACTATACAAAACACGAATAACAACGAGAAGCGAGGAACATCAAACTTATATAAGGGAATAAAATGTCTGTAAACAAATAACTGTAAAAAACTTTAATTTTTAAATTCGTTGACGTTTACTTTCGTTGCTGTTCAGAAATGTTGGGCCAATGAGAATTACTCTAGAGTAGTCTGGGCAAACGATCTAAGACAATTAGTCTACTCCCGTGTAAAATCATCTGAACGCGCTCCTATGCACCCAAAATGTAGTGTTCCTGGGCCACAAGAATAAATAATAACCAGAAGGATATCTCTCATTTAATTCCTTTGTAGTTGATGTCGACGAGCTATGATCTTAGTCCAGGATCCGTAAATAAGGTCAACCTTCACCCATCTGTTTAATGGATAAAAGATATTTTTAATTGGATAAAATATGTTTTTAAATATACCGCAAAGAGGTTGCCTAAGAAAATACGGTCACGGCCATTTTTGCTTTCCTTTCTGTGTACAGATAAGAAAAGTATAGAAATCATAATAAAAGTTGCGTATGATGTTATTCTCTATTATTTTGTTCCTATACATGATTTCCCTAAAATGAACCTAATTCGAGATATTTGAGGAAAAGTGCAAATTTCGAATTTTGAAGACAACTCAAAAACGGATAAAGAGAAAAACACCAAATTTAAAACTTAAGCTTTAATCTATCCTGTGGGGAGCTGATTAAAGTTTGGGCATAGTCGAAGCATCTGGGGAATACTTTACAGGGTGTCATTTTTTTTATTATAAGAAAATAAATAGTCTGGCCGTATTTTCTTAGGCAACCCTTTTGCGGTATATATATATTTTTTTATTTTGGTGTCATCGGCGTCGACTACTACGGCCATTAGCCTCGTGTTCTGTGTAGGCTTTGTTACTTTTTCCCAGCGCCACTTTAGGAACAGCACTGTTAATTAGAACCCAACAGTGAATGGTCGAGTGGGGAATCCTACCTATGCATTAGAATTAATATTTAATATTTTTAATTAAATAAAAATCCCTGACACCGGTGGGATTCGATCCTGAGACCTTCCGATCTCAAAGTCATGACTCTAACTACTGAGCCAACCCACCCCCTCGGTATATTTATAAACATATTTTATTTAATTAAGAGAAACTTTCATCCATTAAACATATGGGTGAAGGTCGACCTTACTTCGGATCTTAGACTATCTCGTCTTCTAGTTATTACTTGTATTCCATAGGCGCATCGAAAAAAAGGTCAGGAAAATAAAACAAATATTGGGTAGCTATTGATTTATTTTTAGAGATTTATATTGAGATGTAGCAAGATAAAATATGTAATGAGAAAACGATAAAAACAAAGATAACCCAGATAAATAAAATTAAAACAATTAATAAGTAGAATATAGTATTACCTTCATATATAAATAATTCCCATAAATTCCAAGAAAATGTCCTGATTATTGATGCGTACAGTTGGTTTATTAAGGGCATGCATTGGAACAGAGAAGTCTGAACAAGTCCTCCCAGAGAGAGACAAAATAAAGTTATCCGAGAGGTGCTGCCTCTAGTTAGCAACTAAGTAACAAATATACGTTCTCCATTTTCGCATCTGCGAATAAAAATGTATTCTTCTAAACTCACAGGTACGGGCTTTTATATGGTATAAATTAAAATTTTTTTGACTTTGCCTCCCACTTCGGTGTCACCAGCTGAATTTTTCAGGGATGAAAGTACATGATAAGCTTACCCTTATTCCGGAGGTAATACAAAATTAGACAGTGCAAAAGGGCACTATCATAAAAAATCGAGTTATTGATACCACCATATAGAAAAAAAAATTGCTTATTTTTTTGTTCTAATGCACAATTAGGTCTTTGTAGGAAGTGTTTTTTATAATTATTTAAAAAAAAATCATTTGCATTAGCCCTTATGGTCGAAAAAAAAAATTAAACGTCAATATCTCGGTTTCAACCGTCCACAAATTTGTATAAAAAATCTTTTTTTAGAAATATACCTCTCATTTGACGAAAAACAAAGGCCTAAATGAGAAAAAACTATTCTTCATAAAAATTTCGCCTATGTATTATCAAAGTAACAGTGCTTTCCCCATATTTTTTGCTTTTATATTAACAAAAATATAGCAATAAACAATTAGTTATATCATGGTTTAACTAGAAAGCAAACGTTGAAGGTAAAGCTTCTCGACTCTCTTTCTTCTCTCTCAGTGCTAAAATGTATGCAATCAGTTTGACTCTCTCATATTATTTTATTCAGGGATTATTGATTTATACGCTATGATTTATTTTTGTATTTTTTTGAGGAAAATAAAAAATAAGAAAATATGAACTATTTATTGAAGGTATAGACGCAGTATATATAAGTATCGATTATTAACAGTAAGGCTATTGCTTTGCAAAATACAATAAATTCCCAATGTAAAAAACATTATAATAATAATAATTAAAAGAATACCGGGTGTTCAAATTAAAGTGTTATAGTTAAATACCGCCGAAAATATGCATTTTAGAAAAAAAGTTTCAGGCGAAAGTTTTATAGTTTTTTGGGGGAAACATTTTGGCTAAAATTTTTTTTTTTATAGCTGATTATAATATAGCCATATCGAGGTGGACTTTGTTTTTTAAATGGGAACCCCATTTTTTTTGTAAATATTCTTAAAGTACATAAAAAAATAAGAAACTTTAGATGGAAATAATTTTCTTATTCGACTTTCACTTTTTGAGTAACAGCTACTTAAAAATTTTGGTAGGCGAAAAAAAAGTTGGCCATATTATGGTTAGCTGAAAAAAACGTTTTTTTTTATAATAGGCGGTATTTAGCTGTAACACTTTAATTTGAACACCCGATATAAAGCATAAATTAATATTATTAAAATTTATAAGTACAAGACTTTTAAACTAATCAGAATCAGATTCACCACACGAATCAACATTTTCCAAAACATTAGCGGCTGTGATCAAACTTTTGCTGCAGTTTTTCTGTGCCATACAGGTAGGTGCAGGAACCGATACAGCCAATATTTTTTTCCTGCATTTACAAATTTTGCTTTCTTAGTCTAGAACAGAATAATATTATTAGAATATTGTATATCTATGAAAATTATCGGTGTATAGTACCTTTTTTGCATTTGCATGATGTAAGTTCTGTTATGTCTGGTGGCAGGTCGGACAGAGTCTTAGAGTGGGTATCAGCCTTCCATCTTGATCTACTTTCTATTCATACTCTTTAACATTAGGAAGCTGCATCTGCGGCTTTAAAGAGCTTAGCCAAATATTTAGCTGGTAAAAACATCTTAAACAATGTTATCTTAGGTCGTCTTCAGTCGGTGGCAATTTAGCAATGGTTTTTAAAGAGGCCATTAATCCCCTCAAAATGTTAATGGAAGTAACACTGGCAGTTTTTAAATACATTTTTATGAAACATTTTTTAAGATTAGAGAATATGTTTTCTTTTCCCAATGCCAGACTATTGGCTGGTTGCATCATAACAGGTCAGAGAAAGAAAAGCAGGCAAATTTTTTAGAAGATACCATCCAAATTTAAATCATGTACTGCTAGAAATCGTCTTGAGTCTCTTCGCCCTGTTCTGAACCATATCTCTTTAGTCAAATACTTCTTGAAATAAATTTTTAAGACTAGAACATCTGTATCGTTGCAATCAATAATGCAGCATGAATGCTCCGAATTTTTGGCTAACAATATGTGCAATAAGATACGAGTATCAGCTTCTTTATGATTTGAATTTAAGAAATCATCTTTTGATAGTTCAAAATTCGTCCCATATTTATTGATATTCGCGAATCCACCACTAGTTACAAATTAAATATGCTTTTGCTGAATGGAATTTTGAAGAAGTTGCTCTGACGGAAAATTTGTTAAACGTCTATTGTTAAATATCGAATGAATAAACAAGTTTCATTGTTGCGGAAGTAGTGTATTGGGTCGGTCAATTTCTATATCAATTGATTTCTGGGATCCTCTCTTTTGACGAGTTTTTGATAGAATGTTCTTTATAATGATCAAATACCACATCAATCCTTTAAGCATTAAATTTATTTCTAAAAATAACGTTTACAAATACATTAGCATATTCTTTAAATGATATACAACTTTTGGACTTTCCCAAACCTTGGACTATTGCCATCCCATCAAAAATGTGACAAGTTTTGCCAGAGTCAATAGGTGCAAGTAAGTGTCTTTGTGAGTAAATGCCATATTGTTCTAAAATATTTCCCAATGAACTCTTATTTGTGGAGGTGCCGAGATACCCATTTACTATTAGATGCATCGGAGAGGCTGTCAGCTCAAACTTAAAATATTTCGGCATAATTAATGCTTCTACCCACATCCTTTGCTAATAAATTTTTGAGTTTTCTGTTGATTGTCTTTGTCCATTGTATTTTCTTTATAAAAATCTGGAGTATCAACAATACTTAAAAAACTCTAAAAAGTCGTTTGACCCTTTTCGTCTACTGTTAATTTTAAGGCCTCTACTTTTGCACTGTAAATTTCCTTAGTTGATATAGAAGTTAATTTCGATGATATATATTTAAAAACATCAAATTTATTAGGCTGTTCCACTAAAGTAACCACCCATTCTTCATCTAATGCCATTCGATTTGTTCTCTGTCTCAGCGTTAAACATGAAATATGTAATTAAAACATTGACCTCTTATTTTCATCCTGTTTGTTGAATCAACAAGCATATTGACTTGGCGAGGATTAAGCACATCCTTATTTTGATACCATTTTTGTCTTTGCTTCTTGCAACAACAAATCCGTAATTAAAATTTTAAACGAAATCCTATAACTTATAACAAACAACCTGCAGGGTGTTTTGCTTTTAAAAAGTATAGATTTGGTTCGCACCTCGTTTATGGACCACCCTGTATATTTAGAAATAATTGTTAAATATAGTCATACAACTTTTATACTAAAAATTTCGTCGTTTTTCTAATAATAAAACAGCTATCTATCAAATATACACACTGTACATGTGTTATTGGCTAACATATTGGTATCGTTGTATAGACAAATTTTTAAGGAATGTTATGATACGATAATATACACGATGATGCATTTTAAAAATTGAGTAAATTGAACTTAAAATCAGTTCTATCTCCACTATTCGTTAGCTTAGTATCTTATAAGTCTGTATATTAAACAATTTTGAGATCAATGTAAACCTACCTAAATTATGATATTTTAATTTGCGGTCAGCATCATTCTCTAATTTCAAAAAAAAAAAATAATGATTGGCAATACTGTAATATTTTATAAAAATATTCAAGGATTGAATACAGTATTACTAAAATATTCTAAAAATAAAATAAAATACATACATTTTTATTTGCCAGGAAAAACGAAATAACCTGTATATCCAAAAATATTTTTTAAATATCTATTTTTCAAATCTATATAACTTTTATTAGATTAAATTTGAAGTTTAAAATTTACTGTTTATTCATTTTTGAATCATCTTCGAAACCTAAAGTACAGTTGAAAATTAGAAGTCGAAAAAAAAAAACAATCCTATATTTTACTGGATACATGAAAGTTAAAACCTAATTTGAAAAAAAAAAAAATACATTTAAGCATATTAGATTTGTATAATTATTTGAAATATACAATTTTATAAAACAACTAAAGGCACCATTAACACTCTGGCTCCGATATCCAACAAAATAAGCAAGCAATCGATTTTTGCTAAGAGGCCGTTTAGTCGTTTTTCTAAATTTTTACCACTTCCGTACAGACATTTTCCGGACCACAAAACGTAAAATCAATATCTCAAAGAGGCTTTCTCTCATTACTTACATATCCTTCATGCTCTTACGCAAATATTAAATATGTTTAATAATTGAAATAATATGCATATTCATTAGTAAACTCCTAAATAAGAACCTGCGTATTTGAATTTATTTCGAGTCGACTTTAGCGCCATCTATTAGAGAAGCTCCGAATTAACCTGTGGCTACATGTATGAATTTTAAGAAGTTTTCTTTTATATTCTATGCAATTTTTACATATAAATGGCGATTTATAATTTCTTCCAAAATTTACTTCAATGAGCTTTTAAGGAAATTGACGCAATTAATTTAAATATTTTAAACGACATTTGTTGCTTTAGTATATAGCCTATTCAAAGAAGAATTATTTTCATCATCGGGTAATTATTACTGGTATATTTTTAGCTTTATTTCATCGTAAAAATTACCATATTTTGGGAATTATTTTTAAACGATCCCTGATAGTTAGAGACACCAAAAACCTTTATTGAACAGTAGTATATATCTATTATCGGCAGGAATTTTTTCACTTTTCTCTTTGTTGTAGTTTCAGCTAAAAAGTCATTGAAAGAGCGTTGTGTATGCCTATGTTAAATACATTGCCCACGCCCGCCCTTAAATTAGTAATTTACCTGGTTTTACCTCGGGTATTGGTATTACCATAGATTTTTGGGCCAAAATATTTTGTACTGCATTTTCTGCTTTCTCCGATATGTGTGGAGGAGTTGATAGTAAGCCTTCTATATCGCTGATATCAGACATTTTGATAATATAATTATCGAAGTTTAGCTATCTACGAAAATTCAATACGTACTGGTTTTGACAACTAAAACAATGACATAGGAACCTAGGACAAACGTCAAATTCACAGTATGCTTGATTGAAAAATTATGGGTTTCTATTGATTAAAAATCTGTATCGTTATGAAAAATCTTTATCATAATGGGTATCATTATGAAACGGATTATGGGCATATAAGTGCATTATTATAATAGGGGTGTAGAAAAAAGTTACCTTACTTTTGACCAATAGTGTATTTGACGTTTCTACCAGTTGTATAAAATAAGTGTTAGTCTTTATAGGTTTTCTCAACAATAACATACAGTTGTCATTGATTTTTATTCTATTTTAGGCCTAATGATGGCCTTAGTGCCGAAACCGTTGCCATCTAATTTTTAATTAATAAATAATTTTGTATGTGTGATTGATTATTTAGATTATAATTTTTAAGACATTCTTTTTCTGATTTATACTTTTCGTCTTATTTTAATTTATTCACTTTCCCTTTGTTTAAATTTAAAAGGGAATGCGCAACCTCAACCTAATTGGAGATTGCTATATGTTTTCTCATTTTTTTTTAGGTTGTTGAATTTTTTAAGAAATTGTTAAAAATATGGTTGAGTCGGAACGAAAATGCTCGGCTGAAATAAATTTAGCTGATAATGCCTTACCAATCCCCATACAGATATTTTTATGGAAACAAGTCGGGTAAGTAAATTTATGTTTGAAAAATGATTTCAATACCCTTTAAATACATAAATAATCAATGATATCATTTTTATTCTGCTGAAGCCCGACAGTTGAAGACTTCAAAATATTTCATTTTTGTTTACAACTTGTGTAGATATTCTTTCTATAAAATCCAATATATTTTTATGTTCCCAAGACCGTGTTACAAAAACGTCTAGTGACCGTTTCCTTCGTGAAAACATCTACTACTTTAGCTAATACCGCAACAGGCATTGCATTATATCAATAATAAAATAGCAGAGAGAAAATAATTTTTAATACTCTAACTTTGATTTCACTTTCTAAAAAGAACGTCATTCTCAGAAGTGAAATTATCTCACTGACAATTATTTTTGTAGAATATTACAACTAGTTATTTCTACAATACAGTATTTCTACAATTTTAATCTAAAAATATGATGAACTAATTACTTATCTGAGAATTATTTATAGTCTGTATCTGTAACGTGTGTAAAGTGGGTTAACACATGACACTTACGCCTCACTCCTGGGTAGATAGGCACCTCCTAGCTCGTGAGCGATTTAATGTAGGTGACAATGTCGGTCGTCAAGAGGTGCTTCTCTACCTCTACTATCGGCCGGTGTTAGCCAATTCTCTCCGAACATAAATCTTCTAATACATGAGAGTGTCGGGCAATCGTAGATGATATGCTCGATGGTTTGATCTTGTTGTTCGCATCACTTGCAGATTGTGGATTCTGACAGCCCCATAATATGAAGATGCTTCCCTACTGGGCAATAACCAGTCGGAATGCCTGTTATCAGGCGCATATTCTGCCTAGTCATAGTCAAGTATTTGTTTGCTTCAATGTTGTCAGAATACCTTAAAAACTCCCTAGCAAATCTACAGCTTCTTGTTTTACAGTTCATCAAATTTCTAGAGGCTTTCGACGGCTAGACAGAGAAAGCACTACTGACAGGCATCCCGACGGATTTACGCAATGAAAGTACACTCTGCGCATCAAGTATTTCACTATTTCATTCAGACGTAAATGTCAGATGTAAATTTCGCTAAAACATTTCTTTTATTTTCGTTTGTGTTTTTTGCTCATTACAGTTTAATAGAACCTAAGTATGGAGTTTAATAGCAAATTAAGAGGCCGCGTGATTAACAGTCAATCTCGCGAAATAATAGCCAATGTTATAGAGTTTATGAGAAGAGAAGGAAACTTTAATTCACCTTCAATACCATTTAAAAATGTAAATGATCGTGTTGCTGCAGCCACAGGAGTATCTAAAAACACTGTCGTCCGCATTTCTGGAGAGAAAAAAAGAATCGATAACCGTGAGATATCGGAATTTTCATCACCAAGAAAAACCATTAAAAAACCAAAAATAGTTAATGATATAGATGAAGCTGCACAATAATCAAATTTTATTTTTTTATTATTAGATAGCTATTTTTGTTTCTGAGTTGTGTTCATTTACAGGCTCAATTTTTTTCCGTTTCTCCTTTTTGATTTTATATGGGGTTTCAAGTTGTTTTTGACTTATTTCGACGTAAATCACAACAACACACTTTTTTAATAAAGCAAACAAGTGTTAAGAGGTATATGTACGTGTAAACTACAATTACAAAAAATTGATATGAAACCCATGAAACCACCAACAAAAATGTAAAGCTAGCTTCCGTACTAGAACATGGTGTCATTCGTCGAGATAATTTATCGTTTTGTTTAATAGATCAAGAAATGTAAATATTCCCCTGTTATTTTTTATAAAATTATAAGAGAAATAAATTTTTTTCTAAATAGTATAGTTTATTATTTTGTAGAAAAACAAAATTTCGAAAATTTTAGTAATGTTTCAGAAACAACCGTTATTAATAATAGGTACCATTTTCCTTAATAAGGTAGAAATAAAATATAAACTATTTCCACGATTTACAAAGGCCTACAAAAAAATTATAGGTATTTTCCGCTATCCTATAAAATTTATATTTTCTGACTCAATTTCAAAAGGTTGAAGGAATTCCAAAACACCTTTTATGGCATAATAATTATTTTCAATTCTACATACTATCTTTAGCTGCTTTTAAAAACGTTCTAAGAAAGTCCAATCAGACCAATTTAATCCCTAAACTATTCCACACTTTTAAAATTTAATTACCTAAAAATATTAAAAACTATTTAAAATAACTTGTTTAGCAGACTGTACAATAGCTATCTTAGTCACACGTAGCGCGTTCTCTGTCTGGGCGTCGAACACCTCTAGAAATTTGATGAACTGTACTTCATCTTTCCTTAAATTTGACAAGGGAAAGTTCTTTAATTAGGTTTGTCACTACCGATGTTGTTAGTCTAATAGAAGGACCAGGTCTAAAAAGTATTTAATTGGTTGCCTTCTTGACTAGTGAATCAACAAAACGGTTACCTTTCGATGTGGCGTGACTTTTGATCCATCTTAAAGACTAATTGTTGATGGATACTTTGGCCAAAGCTTCGTGACATTCTAGTACTAACCCTGAGTAAATTCGTGGTATGTCCAGGGTGAGTAGTACTTGTCTGCTATCTGTATAGATAAGCATGTTCCTTCCAATGGTATTATTTCTGGTTATTTCTTTTGCTTTTTGCTGCTATGAGAATCCTCGTGAACTCGGTTTGAACTACACTGGCACTACTGCTAACATCCCATTTTATGTTTAGGTTTAAGGATCTGAAGTATATTTCACATTCTGAGCCTTGTTTTGTTTTAGAACCGTCGGTGTAGATATGAATCGTACCTGCCACTTCCGGCTCCTCTATTTGTTTTGTTATAATTTTATATGGCTTATGGAAGATGGAGTCCATGTTTGCTTGAAGCAGTAGGAGCGTATCAAGCATCTCCTGTCAAAAGAGTCATTTCGCCTCACTAGATTCTACGGTTGGAATAGAAACTTCCAACCGTACGGACTACGGAGGCGTGTCGTTATCATCAGAGCAACCTCCTTGATGTAAATATCAAGAGGAGTGAGACTAAGAATGACTTTCATGGCTCTGGTCGGTGTGGTTTTCGTGGCTCCTGTTATGTTGAGACATGCTTTAAATTTGCTCTAGTTTGCGGATAACTAACAATTTTTAAATAAGAATAATTTCTAGACCGTAACAGAATTTTATATAAATAATAAATAATTTTTGGGGTTTCGGTACCCAGACAACTGCACCGTATGTTAGCATATGTATTAAGAAGAATGTGTAAGTCCATGTGACGACTCTGGAGGAGAGACCCCAGGTGCGCCCCACGGTTCGACGGCATTGTTCATAAGCAATGTATACTTTTTTACTTTGTTTTATAAGTGTAGGTTTCATGTTGCTGTCAAAGGTGAGACCTAGGTACTTCTGTTGCAAAGGTTAGTTTTGTGTTTAGGAGCTCTGGAGGTTGTATTTCCACTTTCATCCTTTTACTTGTGAAAAGGATAATTTCTATCTTCTTGGGATTGATAGTGAATTGTTCTATAATTTTTAGACCTACTTGCATTCTTTCGTAGAGTATTTTGTCAAAATGTTCTGCTTGGAGAATAACCAGGTCATCTGCATACGCTTGTGTAGTGACTGTTATAATTGACGAGGCTGATAAGGGTGTCGAGGAACATGTTCGACAGTAGAGGTGATAGCACTCCTTCCTGTGGCCATCCCTTTGCAACCAAGCGTCTTATATTCACATCTTCTATACTTAGGTTTACTATTCGCTTTAAGAGCACGTTATGTATCCACCCACTAAACATCTACCCACTAAACATCCACCCACTAAACATCCACCCACTAAACATCCACCCACTAAACATCTACCCACTAAACATCCACCTACTAACATTCCTGTTGGTTAGTAAGTGTATTATTTTGAAAAAGGACGTCTTAAAAGCACCTTCTATGTCTATGAAAACGCCAAAGGTGGACTCTTTATTGTCCAGAAATCTCTATTCGGCCAGCAACTAGGTGAAGGGCTGAATCAGTAGATCTGCCTGTGGTGTATACATGTTGATTTGGGTGTAGTGGTATTGTTGTAATCACCACACTTCTTATGTACTTTTCGCATAGCCTTTCCAATGTTTTCACGGAAAACGATGTCAAGCTAATTGGTCGGTATGTTCTTGTGTTAGTGTAATCCATCCTTTCAGGTTTGGGTATAAAGACTACTTTTAGCTCTCTCCATTTTTACCTCAGAGCCAACGAGGATCTGAATATAACTACCAGGTGCAGTGTGAGTTCTTCCAGAGCCCATTGAAGTAGACCTTCAGGTCCTGGCGATTTAAATGGAGAGAAGCTAGATATTACCCATCTAATTTTGTCATCGTCTACAATATGTTTGGCAATTTGCCGATCGTAGACAGATGAGTTGTATTCTCCCTCTGCCCAGTCGGCCATTTCTGTGATGACCGAGTCGGAAAGTGTGTTGACAGCAGAAGTTTGATGTTATCTTCGAGGATTACAGTTTTCATGCCATCCTGTGGTGTGGATTTCTTGAGAGAGCTTTTTGGAGCCTCACTGCCTGCAGGAAATCTTCGATTTCCATGCAGTAAGATCTCCATGCATCTCTCTGAGGTGAGATTTGTAAGTATCCCAGTCCTATTTTGTTGTTCTTGCCTCATTAAAGAATTTTCTAGCCATCTTCCTGAGATGATCTAACTCGTGACACCACAAAGCGGTAGTCGTCTGATCGTGTTGGATCTGCCTCAAGGTGCAGGATTTCTTATAGGCAATATTTATTGTGCTTTGGATAGTGTTCGAGTACTTTTCCTAAGCATTGTTCTTCCTAGGGTTCCGAGATAACGTGGAGGTCATCAACATCAAGTTTATTCTGAATGTTAACCAGCCGTGGTCTGACAGCGAAATGTCATCACACACTTATTAGTTTACAATAAATTCATTTATAAATACCAGTTGTGGATAAAGTGATATCTATTAGTATTTAACTGCGACAGTTTAAATATGTTGGTGTAGTATCTTTATTTAAAATACAAAGATTTTGAACAATAATACAATCATACAGTGACTTGCCTCTAGCGTTGTTATCCTTACTGCCCTAACTGAAGTGATGAGCATTTGCGTAGAAACGTATTACCAGCTCAAACTTCTGGTTCAGCCAGTATTCAATCAGATCCTGGGTGGTGGCGTGGTTGCGTCGGAGGAGAGGTATTATGTATGGTATAGTAACACAAGTTGGCGTGACATTAATACGACGACTGTTCTTTTTCCGTTAAGCCAATCTAGTAGGCGATCATATTTTTTTGCAACAAATTTTGTCTGACATTTACATCTAGTTGTAGTCATGGTGGAAAAATACAGGTGAAGTGGTAAGCGGTACGAAATTTAAGCAGTCTTGCGCATGACGTCACTGTCGAAGTAGATTTTTATTTTGCCTATGTCTTAGAACTTTATAGATGTATGTATCTTAAAAGATAATATTATTTCTATCCATCAAGATGTCTTTTTAGTAATTATTGGTAGGTATTATTCAATTAATTTCTAATTAAATTGATAGTGTAATTGATATAAAGTTAGGTTATGTCATATTTTTGATGTATTTTAAAGATACAAAAAAATAGTTTCTAATTATATTATTATTATATTATTGTTACCCATGGTATAAAAAATAAAAGGTAGGATATCAACAGTGTGAAAAATAGGACGACCACGCGCATGACGTCATGCGTAGAGTTTGTATAGGCGGGAATTTAAAAATACTGTTGAAGTATGACGAAACTAAATGCTATTTACAGAAATTTCATAAATATTAAAGGATAATATTTTAAAAATGACATCAAATATCTAAGGATATTATTATGGGATAGTTAAGGAAAGAGCTATAAAGGAAAATAAACTCAAATACATATATGAAAGAAATATTTATTTGAAGTATCAGTTTTTTTCTTTTTTAACGATTTATTTTTGTTATATAAATTTTAATGCAGGTTTTAATTTAGAAGAACATTCGACGTCTAAAGAATAGTTTCTATAACCAGGATAATGAGAAGGGTATCTTCGTAACTCGGAATTTCTCAACTGAGGACCCTGGGTTAAAATTACCTCTCTTAAGCTAGCAGGACCAACTGGGCAGAATCGATTAAAATCTATTACATTATTTAGTACCTATTTTGTACTAATTTGTACCACCAACAAAAATTTTGTACCATGTGCCGTTTAAAAAAAAACGTGGCGCTGCTAGGTTAATATTAAGCTAGCAGGACCACATTAAAAAAATAAAATAAAAAATAAAACAAAGGTAGAATTAAAATGAACTGAATTTGTAACAATTTGTAATACCAATCAATTTTTTGTACAATGTACCGTTTATAAAAAAACAAATGGCGCTGCTAGTTTAATATTAAGCTAGCAGGACTACATTAAAAAATAAAATAAATAATAAAACAAAGGTAGAATTAAAAATACTAAATTTGTACCAATTTGTACCACCAATAAAAAAACACATGGTGCTTTTAGTTTAATATTAGGCTAGAGGATCACATTGAAAAATACAAAGGTAGAATTAAACAGGACTGATTTTGAACCAATATGTACCATTAAAAAAACCTAATTTATTTAATAAAACTGCCTGAAACAACTTTCAAATTAATCCAAATCTGTTGTAATTAAAAAAAGTGACTTTCTGCAGAAAAATAATCTATTGCTATTTTTGCATAAAACACAACATAATTTGTACCGTTAAAATATATATTTTCAGAATATGCACCCCTGCCGTTCCTATAGAAACTATCCTAAATTCATATTCCTTTTAAACAGCAAAATCAATCGTTACTTCTGCAACATAATTTGTACCACTTTAATATAAAACTTCAGATTTTGTACCCCTGCTATAGAAACTAACCTAAAATCATAATAGGCTCAAGAGTAAAGTACACTTTTCCACGAGCAGAATCAATAGTTACTCCTGCAATGAAGGTAACATAATTTGTACCATAAAATATTAAATTTCAGATTTAGTACCCCTGCCGTTACTATAGAAACTAACCTAAACTCATATTAGGGTCAAGAGTAAAGTACCCTTTTGCAAGAGCAGAATCAATAGTTACTCCTGCAATGAAAGTCACACAATTTATACCACTAAAATATAAAATTTCAGATCTTGTACCCCTGCCGTTCCTATAGAAACTAACCTAAACACAAGGGTACAAAATCTGAAATTTTATACTTTAGTGGTACAAATTATGTTACTTTCATTGCAGGAGTAACTATTGATTCTGCTCGTGCAAAAGAGTACTCTACTCTTGACCCTAATATGAGTTTAGGATAGTTTCTATAGGAACGGCAGGGGTACAAAATCTGAAATTTTATATTTTAGTGGTACAAATTATGTTACTTTCATTGCAGGAGTAACTATTGATTCTGCTCGTGCAAAACGGTACTTTATTCTTGACCCTAATATGAGTTTAGGTTAGTGTTTTTATAGGAACGGCAGGGGTGCAAAATCTGAAATTTATTATTTTAATGGTACAAATTATGTTACTTTCATTGCAGGTGTAACTATTGATTCTGCCTCTGCTAAAGGGTACTTTACTCTTGACCCTAATATGAGTTTAGGTTAGTGTTTCTATAGGAACGGCAGGAGTACAAAATATGCAATTTAATATTTTAGTGGTACACATTATGTTTCTTTCATTGCAGGAGTGACTATTGATTCTGCTCGTGCAAAGGGGTACTTTACTCTTGAGCCTAATATGAGTTTAGGGTAGTTTCTATAGGAACGGCAGGGGTACAAAATCTGAAATTTTATATTTTAGTGTTATAAATTATGTTACTTTTATTGCAGGAGTAACTATTGATTCTGCTTGTGCTAAAGGGTACTTTACTCTTGAGCCTAATATGAGTTTAGGCTAGTTTCTATAGGAACGGCAAGGGTACAAAATCTGAAATTTTATATTTTAGTGGTACAAATTATGTTACTTTCATTGCAGGAGTAACTATTGATTCTGCTCGTGCAAAAGGTTACTCTACTCTTGACCGTAATATGAGTTTAGGTTAGTTTCTATAGGAACGGCAGGGGTACAAAATCTGAAATTTAATATTTCAGTGGTACAAATTATATTACTTTCATTGCAGGAGTAACTATTGATTCTGCTCGTGCAAAAAGGTACTTTACTCTTGACCTTAATATGAGTATTGGTTAGTTTCTATAGGAACGGCAGTAATACAAAATCTGAAATTTTTTATTTTAGTGGTACAAATTATGTTACTTTCATTGCAGGAGTAACTGTTGATTCTGCTCGTGCAAAAGGATACTTTACTCTTGACCCTAATATGAGTTTAGGTTAGTTTCTATAGAAACGGCAAGGGTAAAAATCTAAAATTTAATATTTTAGTGGTACAAATTATGTTACTTTCATTGCAGGAGTAACTATTGATTCTGCTCGTGGAAAAGGGTACTTTACTCTTGTGCCTAATATGAGTTTAGGTTAGTTTCTATAGGAATGGCAGGGGTACAAAATCAGAAATTTTATATTTAAGTGGTACAAATTATGTTACTTTCATTGCAGGAGTGACTATAGATTCTGCTCGTGGAAAAGGGTACTTTACTCTTGACCCTAAGATGAGTTTAGGTTAGTTTCTATAATAACGGCAGGGATACAAAATCTAAAATTTTATATTTTAGTGGTACAAATTATGTTACATTCATTGCAGGAGTAACTATTGATTCTGCTCGTGGAAAAGGGTACTTTACTCTTGAGCCTAATATGAGTTTAGGTTAGTTTCTATAGGAACGGCAGGGGTACAAAATCAGAAATTTTATATTTAAGTGGTACAAATTACGTTACTTTCATTGCAGGAGTAACTATTGATTCTGCTATTGCAAAAGGGTACTTGACTCTTGACCCTAATATGAGTTTAGGGTAGTTTCTATAATAACAGCAGGGGTACAAAATCTGAAATTTTATATTTTAGCAGTACAAATTATGTTACTTTCATTGCAGGAGTAACTATTGATTCTGCTCGTGGAAAAGGGTACTTTACTCTTGAACCTAATATGAGTTTAGGTTAGTTTCTATAGGAATGGCAGGGGTACAAAATCAGAAATTTTATATTTAAGTGGTACAAATTATGTTACTTTCATTGCAGGAGTGACTATAGATTCTGCTCGTGGAAAAGGGTACTTTACTCTTGACCCTAATATGAGTTTAGGTTAGTTTCTATAATAACGGCAGGGGTACAAAATCTAAAATTTTATATTTTAGTGGTACAAATTATATTACATTCATTGCAGGAGTAACTATTGATTCTGCTCGTGGAAAAGGGTACTTTACTCTTGAGCCTAATTTGAGTTTAGGTTAGTTTCTATAGGAATGGCAGGGGTACAAAATCAGAAATTTTATATTTAAGTGGTACAAATTATGTTACTTTCATTGCAGGAGTAACTATTGATTCTGCTCGTGCAAAACGGTACTTTATTCTTGACCCTAATATGAGTTTAGGTTAGTGTTTTTATAGGAACGGCAGGGGTGCAAAATCTGAAATTTATTATTTTAATGGTACAAATTATGTTACTTTCATTGCAGGTGTAACTATTGATTCTGCCTCTGCTAAAGGGTACTTTACTCTTGACCCTAATATGAGTTTAGGTTAGTTTCTATAATAACGGCAGGGGTACAAAATCTAAAATTTTATATTTTAGTGGTACAAATTATATTACATTCATTGCAGGAGTAACTATTGATTCTGCTCGTGGAAAAGGGTACTTTACTCTTGAGCCTAATTTGAGTTTAGGTTAGTTTCTATAGGAATGGCAGGGGTACAAAATCAGAAATTTTATATTTAAGTGGTACAAATTATGTTACTTTCATTGCAGGAGTAACTATTGATTCTGCTCGTGCAAAACGGTACTTTATTCTTGACCCTAATATGAGTTTAGGTTAGTGTTTTTATAGGAACGGCAGGGGTGCAAAATCTGAAATTTATTATTTTAATGGTACAAATTATGTTACTTTCATTGCAGGTGTAACTATTGATTCTGCCTCTGCTAAAGGGTACTTGACTCTTGACCCTAATATGAGTTTAGGGTAGTTTCTATAATAACAGCAGGGGTACAAAATCTGAAATTTTATATTTTAGCGGTACAAATTATGTTACTTTCATTGCAGGAGTAACTATTGATTCTGCTCGTGGAAAAGGGTACTTTACTCTTGAGTCTAATATGAGTTTAGGTTAGTTTCTATGGGAACGGCAGGGGTACAAAATCAGAAATTTTATATTTAAGTGGTACAAATTATGTTACTTTCATTGCAGGAGTGACTATAGATTCTGCTCGTGGAAAAGGGTCTTTACTCTTGACCCTAATATGAGTTTAGGTTAGTTTCTATAATAACGGCAGGGGTACAAAATCTAAAATTTTATATTTTAGTGGTACAAATTATGTTACATTCTTTGCAAGAGTAACTATTGATTCTGCTCGTGGAAAAGGGTACTTTACTCTTGAGCCTAATATGAGTTTAGGTTAGTTTCTATAGGAACGGCAGGGGTACAAAATCTGAAATTTTATATTTTAGTGTTATAAATTATGTTACTTTTATTGCAGGAGTAACTATTGATTCTGCTTGTGCTAAAGGGTACTTTACTCTTGAGCCTAATATGAGTTTAGGCTAGTTTCTATAGGAACGGCAAGGGTACAAAATCTGAAATTTTATATTTTAGTGGTACAAATTATGTTACTTTCATTGCAGGAGTAACTATTGATTCTGCTCGTGCAAAAGGTTACTCTACTCTTGACCGTAATATGAGTTTAGGTTAGTTTCTATAGGAACGGCAGGGGTACAAAATCTGAAATTTAATATTTCAGTGGTACAAATTATATTACTTTCATTGCAGGAGTAACTATTGATTCTGCTCGTGCAAAAAGGTACTTTACTCTTGACCTTAATATGAGTATTGGTTAGTTTCTATAGGAACGGCAGTAATACAAAATCTGAAATTTTTTATTTTAGTGGTACAAATTATGTTACTTTCATTGCAGGAGTAACTGTTGATTCTGCTCGTGCAAAAGGATACTTTACTCTTGACCCTAATATGAGTTTAGGTTAGTTTCTATAGAAACGGCAAGGGTAAAAATCTAAAATTTAATATTTTAGTGGTACAAATTATGTTACTTTCATTGCAGGAGTAACTATTGATTCTGCTCGTGGAAAAGGGTACTTTACTCTTGTGCCTAATATGAGTTTAGGTTAGTTTCTATAGGAATGGCAGGGGTACAAAATCAGAAATTTTATATTTAAGTGGTACAAATTATGTTACTTTCATTGCAGGAGTGACTATAGATTCTGCTCGTGGAAAAGGGTACTTTACTCTTGACCCTAAGATGAGTTTAGGTTAGTTTCTATAATAACGGCAGGGATACAAAATCTAAAATTTTATATTTTAGTGGTACAAATTATGTTACATTCATTGCAGGAGTAACTATTGATTCTGCTCGTGGAAAAGGGTACTTTACTCTTGAGCCTAATATGAGTTTAGGTTAGTTTCTATAGGAACGGCAGGGGTACAAAATCAGAAATTTTATATTTAAGTGGTACAAATTATGTTACTTTCATTGCAGGAGTAACTATTGATTCTGCTATTGCAAAAGGGTACTTGACTCTTGACCCTAATATGAGTTTAGGGTAGTTTCTATAATAACAGCAGGGGTACAAAATCTGAAATTTTATATTTTAGCAGTACAAATTATGTTACTTTCATTGCAGGAGTAACTATTGATTCTGCTCGTGGAAAAGGGTACTTTACTCTTGAACCTAATATGAGTTTAGGTTAGTTTCTATAGGAATGGCAGGGGTACAAAATCAGAAATTTTATATTTAAGTGGTACAAATTATGTTACTTTCATTGCAGGAGTGACTATAGATTCTGCTCGTGGAAAAGGGTACTTTACTCTTGACCCTAATATGAGTTTAGGTTAGTTTCTATAATAACGGCAGGGGTACAAAATCTAAAATTTTATATTTTAGTGGTACAAATTATATTACATTCATTGCAGGAGTAACTATTGATTCTGCTCGTGGAAAAGGGTACTTTACTCTTGAGCCTAATTTGAGTTTAGGTTAGTTTCTATAGGAATGGCAGGGGTACAAAATCAGAAATTTTATATTTAAGTGGTACAAATTATGTTACTTTCATTGCAGGAGTAACTATTGATTCTGCTCGTGCAAAACGGTACTTTATTCTTGACCCTAATATGAGTTTAGGTTAGTGTTTTTATAGGAACGGCAGGGGTGCAAAATCTGAAATTTATTATTTTAATGGTACAAATTATGTTACTTTCATTGCAGGTGTAACTATTGATTCTGCCTCTGCTAAAGGGTACTTTACTCTTGACCCTAATATGAGTTTAGGTTAGTTTCTATAATAACGGCAGGGGTACAAAATCTAAAATTTTATATTTTAGTGGTACAAATTATATTACATTCATTGCAGGAGTAACTATTGATTCTGCTCGTGGAAAAGGGTACTTTACTCTTGAGCCTAATTTGAGTTTAGGTTAGTTTCTATAGGAATGGCAGGGGTACAAAATCAGAAATTTTATATTTAAGTGGTACAAATTATGTTACTTTCATTGCAGGAGTAACTATTGATTCTGCTCGTGCAAAACGGTACTTTATTCTTGACCCTAATATGAGTTTAGGTTAGTGTTTTTATAGGAACGGCAGGGGTGCAAAATCTGAAATTTATTATTTTAATGGTACAAATTATGTTACTTTCATTGCAGGTGTAACTATTGATTCTGCCTCTGCTAAAGGGTACTTGACTCTTGACCCTAATATGAGTTTAGGGTAGTTTCTATAATAACAGCAGGGGTACAAAATCTGAAATTTTATATTTTAGCGGTACAAATTATGTTACTTTCATTGCAGGAGTAACTATTGATTCTGCTCGTGGAAAAGGGTACTTTACTCTTGAGTCTAATATGAGTTTAGGTTAGTTTCTATGGGAACGGCAGGGGTACAAAATCAGAAATTTTATATTTAAGTGGTACAAATTATGTTACTTTCATTGCAGGAGTGACTATAGATTCTGCTCGTGGAAAAGGGTCTTTACTCTTGACCCTAATATGAGTTTAGGTTAGTTTCTATAATAACGGCAGGGGTACAAAATCTAAAATTTTATATTTTAGTGGTACAAATTATGTTACATTCTTTGCAAGAGTAACTATTGATTCTGCTCGTGGAAAAGGGTACTTTACTCTTGAGCCTAATATGAGTTTAGGTTAGTTTCTATAGGAACGGCAGGGGTACAAAATCTGAAATTTTATATTTTAGTGTTATAAATTATGTTACTTTTATTGCAGGAGTAACTATTGATTCTGCTTGTGCTAAAGGGTACTTTACTCTTGAGCCTAATATGAGTTTAGGCTAGTTTCTATAGGAACGGCAAGGGTACAAAATCTGAAATTTTATATTTTAGTGGTACAAATTATGTTACTTTCATTGCAGGAGTAACTATTGATTCTGCTCGTGCAAAAGGTTACTCTACTCTTGACCGTAATATGAGTTTAGGTTAGTTTCTATAGGAACGGCAGGGGTACAAAATCTGAAATTTAATATTTCAGTGGTACAAATTATATTACTTTCATTGCAGGAGTAACTATTGATTCTGCTCGTGCAAAAAGGTACTTTACTCTTGACCTTAATATGAGTATTGGTTAGTTTCTATAGGAACGGCAGTAATACAAAATCTGAAATTTTTTATTTTAGTGGTACAAATTATGTTACTTTCATTGCAGGAGTAACTGTTGATTCTGCTCGTGCAAAAGGATACTTTACTCTTGACCCTAATATGAGTTTAGGTTAGTTTCTATAGAAACGGCAAGGGTAAAAATCTAAAATTTAATATTTTAGTGGTACAAATTATGTTACTTTCATTGCAGGAGTAACTATTGATTCTGCTCGTGGAAAAGGGTACTTTACTCTTGTGCCTAATATGAGTTTAGGTTAGTTTCTATAGGAATGGCAGGGGTACAAAATCAGAAATTTTATATTTAAGTGGTACAAATTATGTTACTTTCATTGCAGGAGTGACTATAGATTCTGCTCGTGGAAAAGGGTACTTTACTCTTGACCCTAAGATGAGTTTAGGTTAGTTTCTATAATAACGGCAGGGATACAAAATCTAAAATTTTATATTTTAGTGGTACAAATTATGTTACATTCATTGCAGGAGTAACTATTGATTCTGCTCGTGGAAAAGGGTACTTTACTCTTGAGCCTAATATGAGTTTAGGTTAGTTTCTATAGGAACGGCAGGGGTACAAAATCAGAAATTTTATATTTAAGTGGTACAAATTATGTTACTTTCATTGCAGGAGTAACTATTGATTCTGCTATTGCAAAAGGGTACTTGACTCTTGACCCTAATATGAGTTTAGGGTAGTTTCTATAATAACAGCAGGGGTACAAAATCTGAAATTTTATATTTTAGCAGTACAAATTATGTTACTTTCATTGCAGGAGTAACTATTGATTCTGCTCGTGGAAAAGGGTACTTTACTCTTGAACCTAATATGAGTTTAGGTTAGTTTCTATAGGAATGGCAGGGGTACAAAATCAGAAATTTTATATTTAAGTGGTACAAATTATGTTACTTTCATTGCAGGAGTGACTATAGATTCTGCTCGTGGAAAAGGGTACTTTACTCTTGACCCTAATATGAGTTTAGGTTAGTTTCTATAATAACGGCAGGGGTACAAAATCTAAAATTTTATATTTTAGTGGTACAAATTATATTTCATTCATTGCAGGAGTAACTATTGATTCTGCTCGTGGAAAAGGGTACTTTACTCTTGAGCCTAATTTGAGTTTAGGTTAGTTTCTATAGGAATGGCAGGGGTACAAAATCAGAAATTTTATATTTAAGTGGTACAAATTATGTTACTTTCATTGCAGGAGTAACTATTGATTCTGCTCGTGCAAAACGGTACTTTATTCTTGACCCTAATATGAGTTTAGGTTAGTGTTTTTATAGGAACGGCAGGGGTGCAAAATCTGAAATTTATTATTTTAATGGTACAAATTATGTTACTTTCATTGCAGGTGTAACTATTGATTCTGCCTCTGCTAAAGGGTACTTTACTCTTGACCCTAATATGAGTTTAGGTTAGTTTCTATAATAACGGCAGGGGTACAAAATCTAAAATTTTATATTTTAGTGGTACAAATTATATTACATTCATTGCAGGAGTAACTATTGATTCTGCTCGTGGAAAAGGGTACTTTACTCTTGAGCCTAATTTGAGTTTAGGTTAGTTTCTATAGGAATGGCAGGGGTACAAAATCAGAAATTTTATATTTAAGTGGTACAAATTATGTTACTTTCATTGCAGGAGTAACTATTGATTCTGCTCGTGCAAAACGGTACTTTATTCTTGACCCTAATATGAGTTTAGGTTAGTGTTTTTATAGGAACGGCAGGGGTGCAAAATCTGAAATTTATTATTTTAATGGTACAAATTATGTTACTTTCATTGCAGGTGTAACTATTGATTCTGCCTCTGCTAAAGGGTACTTGACTCTTGACCCTAATATGAGTTTAGGGTAGTTTCTATAATAACAGCAGGGGTACAAAATCTGAAATTTTATATTTTAGCGGTACAAATTATGTTACTTTCATTGCAGGAGTAACTATTGATTCTGCTCGTGGAAAAGGGTACTTTACTCTTGAGTCTAATATGAGTTTAGGTTAGTTTCTATGGGAACGGCAGGGGTACAAAATCAGAAATTTTATATTTAAGTGGTACAAATTATGTTACTTTCATTGCAGGAGTGACTATAGATTCTGCTCGTGGAAAAGGGTCTTTACTCTTGACCCTAATATGAGTTTAGGTTAGTTTCTATAATAACGGCAGGGGTACAAAATCTAAAATTTTATATTTTAGTGGTACAAATTATGTTACATTCTTTGCAAGAGTAACTATTGATTCTGCTCGTGGAAAAGGGTACTTTACTCTTGAGCCTAATATGAGTTTAGGTTAGTTTCTATAGGAACGGCAGGGGTACAAAATCAGAAATTTTATATTTTAGCGGTACAAATTATGTTACTTTCATTGCAGGAGTAACTATTGATTCTGCTCGTGGAAAAGGGTACTTTACTCTTGAGTCTAATATGAGTTTAGGTTAGTTTCTATGGGAACGGCAGGGGTACAAAATCAGAAATTTTATATTTAAGTGGTACAAATTATGTTACTTTCATTGCAGGAGTGACTATAGATTCTGCTCGTGGAAAAGGGTCTTTACTCTTGACCCTAATATGAGTTTAGGTTAGTTTCTATAATAACGGCAGGGGTACAAAATCTAAAATTTTATATTTTAGTGGTACAAATTATGTTACATTCTTTGCAAGAGTAACTATTGATTCTGCTCGTGGAAAAGGGTACTTTACTCTTGAGCCTAATATGAGTTTAGGTTAGTTTCTATAGGAACGGCAGGGGTACAAAATCAGAAATTTTATATTTAAGTGGTACAAATTATGTTACTTTCATTGCAGGAGTGACTATAGATTCTGCTCGTGGAAAAGGGTCTTTACTCTTGACCCTAATATGAGTTTAGGTTAGTTTCTATAATAACGGCAGGGGTACAAAATCTAAAATTTTATATTTTAGTGGTACAAATTATGTTACATTCTTTGCAAGAGTAACTATTGATTCTGCTCGTGGAAAAGGGTACTTTACTCTTGAGCCTAATATGAGTTTAGGTTAGTTTCTATAGGAACGGCAGGGGTACAAAATCAGAAATTTTATATTTAAGTGGTACAAATTATGTTACTTTCATTGCAGGAGTGACTATAGATTCTGCTCGTGGAAAAGGGTACTTTACTCTTGACCCTAAGATGAGTTTAGGTTAGTTTCTATAATAACGGCAGGGATACAAAATCTAAAATTTTATATTTTAGTGGTACAAATTATGTTACATTCATTGCAGGAGTAACTATTGATTTTGCTCGTGGAAAAGGGTACTTTACTCTTGAGCCTAATATGAGTTTAGGTTAGTTTCTATAGGAACGGCAGGGGTACAAAATCAGAAATTTTATATTTAAGTGGTACAAATTATGTTACTTTCATTGCAGGAGTAACTATTGATTCTGCTATTGCAAAAGGGTACTTGACTCTTGACCCTAATATGAGTTTAGGGTAGTTTCTATAATAACAGCAGGGGTACAAAATCTGAAATTTTATATTTTAGCAGTACAAATTATGTTACTTTCATTGCAGGAGTAACTATTGATTCTGCTCGTGGAAAAGGGTACTTTACTCTTGAACCTAATATGAGTTTAGGTTAGTTTCTATAGGAATGGCAGGGGTACAAAATCAGAAATT
Source organism: Psylliodes chrysocephalus (assembly GCA_927349885.1). Lineage (NCBI taxonomy): Eukaryota > Metazoa > Arthropoda > Insecta > Coleoptera > Chrysomelidae > Psylliodes > Psylliodes chrysocephalus. The sequence goes on along the minus strand of OV651824.1, from coordinate 5,162,125 downwards.
TTATATTTAAGTGGTACAAATTATGTTACTTTCATTGCAGGAGTGACTATAGATTCTGCTCGTGGAAAAGGGTACTTTACTCTTGACCCTAATATGAGTTTAGGTTAGTTTCTATAATAACGGCAGGGGTACAAAATCTAAAATTTTATATTTTAGTGGTACAAATTATATTACATTCATTGCAGGAGTAACTATTGATTCTGCTCGTGGAAAAGGGTACTTTACTCTTGAGCCTAATTTGAGTTTAGGTTAGTTTCTATAGGAATGGCAGGGGTACAAAATCAGAAATTTTATATTTAAGTGGTACAAATTATGTTACTTTCATTGCAGGAGTAACTATTGATTCTGCTCGTGCAAAACGGTACTTTATTCTTGACCCTAATATGAGTTTAGGTTAGTGTTTTTATAGGAACGGCAGGGGTGCAAAATCTGAAATTTATTATTTTAATGGTACAAATTATGTTACTTTCATTGCAGGTGTAACTATTGATTCTGCCTCTGCTAAAGGGTACTTTACTCTTGACCCTAATATGAGTTTAGGTTAGTTTCTATAATAACGGCAGGGGTACAAAATCTAAAATTTTATATTTTAGTGGTACAAATTATATTACATTCATTGCAGGAGTAACTATTGATTCTGCTCGTGGAAAAGGGTACTTTACTCTTGAGCCTAATTTGAGTTTAGGTTAGTTTCTATAGGAATGGCAGGGGTACAAAATCAGAAATTTTATATTTAAGTGGTACAAATTATGTTACTTTCATTGCAGGAGTAACTATTGATTCTGCTCGTGCAAAACGGTACTTTATTCTTGACCCTAATATGAGTTTAGGTTAGTGTTTTTATAGGAACGGCAGGGGTGCAAAATCTGAAATTTATTATTTTAATGGTACAAATTATGTTACTTTCATTGCAGGTGTAACTATTGATTCTGCCTCTGCTAAAGGGTACTTGACTCTTGACCCTAATATGAGTTTAGGGTAGTTTCTATAATAACAGCAGGGGTACAAAATCTGAAATTTTATATTTTAGCGGTACAAATTATGTTACTTTCATTGCAGGAGTAACTATTGATTCTGCTCGTGGAAAAGGGTACTTTACTCTTGAGTCTAATATGAGTTTAGGTTAGTTTCTATGGGAACGGCAGGGGTACAAAATCAGAAATTTTATATTTAAGTGGTACAAATTATGTTACTTTCATTGCAGGAGTGACTATAGATTCTGCTCGTGGAAAAGGGTCTTTACTCTTGACCCTAATATGAGTTTAGGTTAGTTTCTATAATAACGGAAGGGGACAAAATCTAAAATTTTATATTTTAGTGGTACAAATTATGTTACATTCTTTGCAAGAGTAACTATTGATTCTGCTCGTGGAAAAGGGTACTTTACTCTTGAGCCTAATATGAGTTTAGGTTAGTTTCTATAGGAACGGCAGGGGTACAAAATCAGAAATTTTATATTTAAGTGGTACAAATTATGTTACTTTCATTGCAGGAGTAACTATTGATTCTGCTATTGCAAAAGGGTACTTGACTCTTGACCCTAATATGAGTTTAGGGTAGTTTCTATAATAACAGCAGGGGTACAAAATCTGAAATTTTATATTTTAGCGGTACAAATTATGTTACTTTCATTGCAGGAGTAACTATTGATTCGGCTTGTGCAAAAGGGTACTTTACTCTTGACCCTAATATGAGTTTAGGTTAGTTTCTATAGGAACGGCAGGGGTACAAAATCTGAAATTTTATATTTAAGTGGTACAAATTATGTTACTTTCATTGCAGAAGTAACGATTGATTTTGCTGAATGAATATGAATTTAGGATAGTTTCTATAGGAACGGCAAGGGTGAATATTCTGAAAATATATATTATAACGGTACAAATTATGTTGTGTTTTATGCAAAAATAGCAATAGAATATTTTTCTGCAAAAAGTTACTTTTTTTAATTATAACAGATTTGGATTAATATGAAAGTTATTCCAGGCAGTTTGATTAAATAAATTAGTTATTTTAAATGGTACATATTGGTACAAAATCAGTCAGTTTTTTTCAATGTGGTCCTGCTAGCCTAATATTAAACTAGAAGCACCATGTGTTTTTTTGTAAACGGCACATAGTACGAAAAATTTATTGGTGGTACAAATTGGTACAAATTTAGTCCTTTTTTATTCTACCTTTGTTTTATTTTTTATTTTATTTTTCAATGTGGTCCTGCCAGCTTAATATTAACCTAGCAGCGCCATTTGTTTTTTTTATAAACGGTACATAGTAAAAAAAATTGATTGGTGGTACAAATTGGTACAAATTCAGTTCTTTTTAATTCTATCTTTGTTTTATTTTTTATTTTATTTTTTTAATGTGGTCCTGCCAGCTTAATATTAACCTAGCAGCGCCACGTTTTTTTTTGAAAACGGCACATGGTATAAAAATTTTGTTGGTGGTACAAATTAGTACAAAATAGGTACTAAATAATGTAATAGATTTTAATCGATTCTGCCCAGTTGGTCCTGCTAGCTTAAGAGAGGTGTTAAAATTTCGCATTTTGGGACTATTTACCTGATTAGGATTCGCAACTGATGACTCATTTATCTGCAATATATTACTCGATTGAATATATTTAACAACTTATTTTATGAATGGGATGGGATTTATGTATAAGTACGATAACAAAAACAGGTTTTTAAAAAATATTTTTTATACATATAATATAATGCAAAGCATAAAAATAAAGGTACTAAATGCAAATAACTGCTACATGGTGGGTGTATATAATGTCACTGCATTTTTCCTGGACCTAGTCACCGATAGTTTTTTAATTCTTTCATCAAGTACAACATGCCGAAATTTTATTTTTTGTCGACATAAATAATTTCACCTTTGCTATATATTGCGAAATTTTCAGCTTTCAAAAGGGTAGAGTCCCATTGTTACCTACATTAAAATCTACTATTTTAGGAAGTGTAGTAACTAGCCAGGTAGTGCAGTATATGGCCACAAGAACTATTCGCGAAAAACAAAGGGAACAAACATTAAGGTGAGTACAGCACCCCCTTATAATTTTCGGACAAGCATATCTCAAAAAGTAATTTTTTTAAAAGTTAAAATTTTGGCAAAATAAATTAGGCAATAATATCTAGAATATGCTTATATTTTAAAGAATTAACTACTTAAGAAGCCGAAATCCGTTTTTAAAAACAAATTTTATTAATTATTTAATTTACAAAAATATTTTATGTGCAATATATGACTTAACTATAGAAATGGTTAATAATGAATGACGCCGGGTTCCATGCACTTCGCCCAGGGACCTCCGGCTAAGCAAACTGCAAGGATGGCAGTTTGCGCTGAAATTCCTGCAAGGTCATCAGAAGGGCTGATATGACTCCTCCCACCGAAGTTTCAACTCACGAGGGTAGATGAGGGAGTTGAATGGATGGTGATGGCACCACTGGACCTTGGGATGTTGATGTCTTCTTCCAGGGGTGAAACTTCTTGTAGGCAAAGGCTGCGATTGCTCCCGTTATCATAATGTAGATGACTATGGTCCACACGCTGGGTATATGGGATGGCAGTGTGTCGTTCGTGATTTGAATGTCAGAAAGAAGTATTGGTTGGCTATTGGCTATTGACTTTTCATTGGCAAGCGTCTCTAGTGTTGACTGAATTTGGCATCCTATTGGAATTTCGATTAAAAACGTTCCTTTTAACTTTTTGACTTCTTGTTGTTCGTTGCAGGTAACCTTTATGACTTCCTCGTTTGGAAATACACCTATCCAGTTATTGGTGTTTCCCAATTGATTAAATTTTGAGTTTGATAGAGGAAAATGAATTTGCTTGCATCGTGAGGTGTTTTTCATATCCAAAACAAGAAGCTCACAGGGCGTAAGGCTGCTAATTTCTTCTATTTCTTGTTTGTCGCAAATGTAATTTTTGATGGGAATTTTGATGCAATTGTCGTTTCGAAAAGTAAAGTGTAACTGACTTTTTAACATGAATTTATTTCTGGGAATGATTACCTTGAACTGACCCTTATGAGGGACGGGTAGTGAATATAAATGATAAATATTGAAGTTATCTGGGTAAGTAATAGGGATATTAAGAATATAGGTTATTTTATTTTTATAAATGTAGCATTCAATTTTTATTATGGATTCGTACAATTGTGTAGTTTCTAAACTAATTTCAAAAGGAAGTTGTGATTTTGGAATTTTATTTTCTATTGATTTTAGAGCTAAAAAGAGATCTGTTGTTTTCATTATACTAGGATGCATTATTTTTAATCTTGCAAAAGTTAAAGAGTTTTCTATATCCTGTGATATTGAAAGAATTATTTCGTACATGTTCAAAATTTGATTTATCACATCCTTAATAAATAGTGAATTTTCTCTGTAAATCACTGAATTAACTATTAATTTGATTTGCTCTATTTTTGAATCTAATAACTTTTCATTATGACTAATTTTCTGAATAGTAGCATTAAAAGTTTTTATTGTAGAAAGTGAAATTTGTGAGTTTAAGTTGGACGCTAATTGTTCTTGATTTTTCTGCAGATTATCTATTAAATTTTCATATCTCTCGCCATCTGAGGCATCTAAGTTGCCTGTAATACATTTAAAAACTGAACCTAGCCCATTAATTAGACCTCTTTTGGAACGTTGTGGTTTTGGAATAATGTTAAATAGTTTTGTATCCACTTTATCTATAGTAAATTCTAATATTTTTATGTAATTAGAGATATCCCATGAATAATTCTGATTTTTATTTACCGCGTATAGAATTTGAGAAGTTTTAGAATTTAATTTTTCGATTTCGTTTATTATTGGATTTAAATCGTAAGTTGTTGTCCAAATTTCTGAAGGAGATTTGTTCCCGAAGCCCAAGTACAATGGGAAACCTGAAAAATTAATTAAAATGAGTACGTTCTTTGACGTGGTCTTTTGAGATTGTCCATATGGACTTTATTCTGGAGGGATGTAGCCACGATTTTACCACTTTTACTAACTGCTGTTATTTCAGTGGGTTTTTCAAATTTATTTGCGGTCTTTTTCCTTTCATGAGATTTTATATAAGTTTCGTCGCCTACTTTAAACAATTCTGGGGAATCGCGATTTGTATTAATTTTTCCGATAACCTTTTCTTTTTGTTTTATTAGGTTTTCATTTATTTTAGCATACATTTCGCGTGTCATTTCTTTGTGTTCTTCTATAAAATTACTAGTTAATATCATGTCCATGTTTAAGCCGTAAGGATTTTCAGTTTTTAAGTGACCATTAATAACATCTATTGGTTTTAATTTTGTGGACGAATGTATGGTATGATTATAAGCTAAAAGGGCATATTTCATTTTCATTCGGATTGGAGTTTTGCTAAAACCACGAGTGTTTAGTAATCTTATGTGTTCATTAAAGGTCGAGTGTACCTTTTCAACTGGGGAGTTTGACTGTGGATGGTACGGAGGACAAAAATGCACTTTTACTTTGTGGAGATCTAATAATTCTGTGATTACAGTATTTTTAAATTCGGTGCCATTATCAGTTATTATTTGATTTGGTATTCCATGATGGGAAAAGAAAGTAATTAGGTTATTACCAATTTCTGTTGACTCTAATGCTACTAAATGATAGGCTTGGGCGTATTTGGAAAAAGTATCGATAATTGTCAAAAATTTTTCTGTTTCGGTGGTATAGGTATCAATATGAATTATTTCGAAAGGTTTCACTGCTGTGGGGGTAATATTCATTTGGATTTTAACAGGGTTCCTTTCATATTTGCAACGCTGGCATATTTCACAATCATTAATATATGTTTGTATTGATTCCTTTAAATTTGGCCAATAATAAATATTTTTAATTTTATTATAAGTTTCGCTTATTCCGCGGTGGTTAGTTTTTCCTTCATGGAAAGCTTTAATTGTTTCTGGGATTTCTGCTTTAGTGGTAATATCGATTAATTTGGAATTACATTTCCGAAGTTTAAGTGAGGGCCATTTAAAATTTTTCCTAATTACTTCACAAAATGGTTCAAACATTTGAGACTTTGCAAAATATAAATAATATTGTACGTTAGGGGCAATGTAGTCTTTTATAAAATTTATTATGTCTTGTTCAAAATTACTGTCGGAAATTTGGACAGTAATTCTTTGTTTACGTTCAAATAAAATTTTAATTATCGGTTTGGCTGGTGAATGAAAGACAGACTGTATGATTACTTGATTTTGGCCGTGATTCACAGGAGAATCACATATAGGTATTCCTACTATAGGATCTTCTGCATTTGAGTGAACTGTTTGACCATCGTCAATATCGTCATTTACATTTTGTTCTTCTAATTCGGGGTCGGGGTTAACAAAGATTGATATAGTGTCCAGGTCAGGACTAGGGGGCCTAGGATTGTTTGGTAAATTTTGATTTAGTTGTAAAACTTCGTTAATGTCTGGGGTTTTTAAGTCCCGTGATTGTTCGTCAACGTTTTGTATTATGTCATCTATTTCATCCCAAATTTTATCATTTTCTTTAGTATGAATTTCTATTCTGCTCAATGCGTCAGCATTTGTGTTTAATGAACCTTTTTTGTAAATTATAGTGTAGTCAAATTCTTCTAATTTTATTCGCCAGCGCAATAATTTTGAGCTGGGATCCTTTTATGAAAACAAATATTGAAGAGGCTTATGGTCCGTTACAATAAAGAATTTTCGCCCGTACAGGTACATCCTGAAATATTTCGTAGCCCAAACTATACATAGAAGTTCTTTCTCGATTGTACTATAATTTCTTTCGGAGTCGTTAAGCGTGCGAGAAGCGTACGCTACTGGTAAATCTTTACCGATGGGACCTTGCGACAAGACCGCTCCCAAAGCCACGCTACTGGCATCAGTTGTTAAATTAAATGGTTGTTCGAAATCTGGATACTGTAATATTGGTTCATTTGTTAGTATATTTTTACAAAATTCGAAACATTCTAAAAATTCTGTATTGTGCTCAATTTTAGCACCCTTTTTCAGACACTTAGTAAAAGGTTTTGTTATCTTTGCAAAATTATTTATAAATCTTCGGTAATAACAGACCGAGGAACCCTTTAATTTGTTTAGTGGTAGTAGGTAAAGGAAAATGTTTGATTGCTTTTATTTTGTCAGGATTTGGGCGAACTCCTTCTAGAGTGACCACATGGCCAAGGTAGGCCACTTCCTTTCTAAGGAACTCTGACTTGCTTAGTTGGATTTTAAAATTGGCATCTCTTAGCCTTTGGAATACCGCTCTTAACCTCTCAAGGTGTTCTTGGAGGGATGTTGAAAAGATAATGATGTCATCTAAGTACACCAAACATTTTTCATTTTGAATTCCTCTGAGGATGTTATCCATCACTCTTTGGAATGTCGCGGGGGCATTTTTAAGCCCAAATGGCATTCGTAAGAACTCGTAATGTCCATTTTCGGTGTTAAAAGCAGTTTTTTCAATATCGTTTTCACACATTTCGATTTGATGAAATCCACTAGCAAGGTCCAAAGTGGTAAAGTATTGACATTTCCCAAGTTTATCTAATAAATCAATGATATTTGGCAGGGGATACTTATCTCCGATTGTTTTTGTATTTAATTTACGATAATCTATAACTACCCTGAACTTTATTTCACCAGTTTGTTTATTAGGTGCCTTAGGTACTACCCATATAGGACTAGACCAAGCCGAATTACTAGGTCTTATAATATTTTGGTTTAACATTTCACCAATTTGGTCATTCACCTCTTTACGGTAAATAAAGGGATAACGATAAGTTTTGGAATAAACGGGTACCTCGTCTGTAGTTTTTATACTATGCTTAACTTTACTAGTAAAACTTAATGGTACGTTATCGATATGAAAAATATCTGAAAATTCCTTACATAAATCTAAAATAAATGTTTTCTCTTCATTATTTAAATGATCGGTGCGAATCTGAGATAAATCTAATGTTTGTTTAGAAGACTCATCAAAATTATTAATGTTAACATCTTGTAAAGAGTTTTTATCAAACTTTTCAACTAATATAGGTTCCGAGAAATCTAAAGATATGGCCCTGGTAGTGTTATTTAATATGGTTGCAAGAGCACGTCCATTTCGCGCAATAGTTAAACTCTCGGGAATCTCACAATTATGTATCTTTTGATAAGGAATTATGATCTCGCCGCTTTGTACAGAAGTTTTGATTTCAATGACCTTCTGGACACGAGGTTCAATGTTAATTATATTTGTATTAATGTTTTTTATTTCTTGAAAATTTAATTTTATTTTAGTAGTAGGAGTAACCAAAAATCCTTTTTCAAAATCTAGATTAGCTTTTAAAATTTTTAGATTATCGATTCCAATCAGCCCATTAAAAATGTGAAATTAAAACAAATAAAATTTTAAATGATTTGGTTCTTTTAACTTGAAAATTTTGGAAGCAGGTATTTGTACACTATTCTTATGTGTGGATTTTTGAAAAACAGTGGAAACTATAAAAGGGTCATTTCTTATTAAATTTGGAAATAAATTTAGAGCGATAGTTGGATCGAGAAAAGATTTCGTAGAACCGGAGTCGACCAGCAGTTTAATATTATATTCCGGGAATATGATATAAGGTAGTTCACTACACTCTACTGTGTTGAAAGAAATAGTCAAGGGGCTTACGTTATTTGATCTTGTCTGGCGGGCACATGAAAATTTAAATTTTGTTCATCGAAAAAATATTGATTTTCTATCAAACTTTCACTTTCTATATTATTATCGCACGGATCAACCTGATTAGTTTCGGTATTGAATAGTTCCTGAGCGCTATAATTTTGCTGTGGCCTGTAACCTGATGGTCCAGCTTGAGAAAACTTATTGTTTCCAAAATTATTATTTTGTTGAGAATTGGGTCTACCTGTGAAGCGCGTGTTAGTACTCATAGGCATTGGTTTTGGGAATGATCTATTAGGATTTGGTTTGAATACATTGACATTTCCCATGGAAGGCTGTCGAAAAACTTGTGCATTGTTGAAAAACTTTTGTGGTGGCATATTTTGCCTTGGCTGGACTGGTACCGGTCCAGTAGGGAACTGATTGTTAGAATTGTTAAAATTTTGATTTGGAACGAAATTGCTAAAGTTATTATTATTAAAATTTCTATTAAAATTGTTATTAGAATTAAAATTTCTGTTTAAATTTTGTTGACCAGGTCTATTTCGTGAATTGTTTGACCTTTGGAAATTTTTAGTAGTTACATTTTGAAAATACTGGGTATTTTCTTCTTCAACAACAAATTGTAGGGCCTCTGTTAAGGTGCCTGGTCTCATGAAACGTATTGTGGTGCCTAATGGCTCTTTGAGTCCACACAGAAAAGTTTTTAAGGCTAAATCATTATATAAGTTTTTCTTCAAGGTTTTCGAAGCCTGAGTCTCACCGTGAATGTCTACATAGCTACAGAGCAAATTTAAAATGTTTAAAATTCTGTCGTAGAAATCTTGAACTTTTTCATTAGGGAATTGTCTCATAACAACTAGGTCTCTATTTAAGCACGTTTCGTCACGTTGATCAGCAAAATTTCGTCTTAAAACACCTTTTAGATCATCCCAAGTCTGCGCATTTTGAATATTTGCCACAGTTCTAGCATTTCCCGTTAATTTACTTACAATTGATTGAAGCAGATACACATTATGAAAACTAAGTGGATTATCTCTATCATAAAAAGTATTAACAAGGCTTTCACAGACGCCTAAAAATCTATTTAAATCATTTGGGTTGCCATCAAATGACGGGACACAGTTTAAATATTCAGGTTTAAAGTTTGCGGCCATACTATTACTTAAATTACTACTTTGTTGATTTAAATTTTCTAATTGATTAATATTGTTACTATTATCTAAATTTTCTACTGTATTTTCTGAATTTTCAGGGTCAGCAATAGGCAATTCTATACTTAAGCTTTCAATTGATTTAATTAGTTCCTCAACTAAGTCAGTCATAAATAAAATACACTTACAGAACGAAAAGGACTTTTAGCATCTCACCCAGTGAAGCGATGAAGTCTTCACTAGAGTTTTCTGAAGAAAATTTTGACAATTTTTGTTCCAAAATTCGGTGCCTCGTTGATTGGTCTGAGCTGGTTCCTCGATGGACAGTCGGTTTTCTGAAGTTGAAGAGGCCGCCAACACAATACCTTTACGAACGACACACCCGTTGTTAAGTTCGATATCCAGTTAATCGTTTAACGAAAAATTCACGTTCGATACGTAAACTCCCGGATATCCTACTGACTGCGCCAATTAACTACTTAAGAAGCCGAAATCCGTTTTTAAAAACAAATTTTATTAATTATTTAATTTACAAAAATATTTTATGTGCAATATATGACTTAACTATAGAAATGGTTAATAATGAATGACGCCGGGTTCCATGCACTTCGCCCAGGGACCTCCGGCTAAGCAAACTGCAAGGATGGCAGTTTGCGCTGAAATTCCTGCAAGGTCATCAGAAGGGCTGATATGACTAAAGTTTTAAATATTTTTAGTTTCCAAGAAAAAAAATCAAAGGGCTTTAAATTTTGAAATATCATAATGAAAATAAATGCATTTCTCAACAGCACTATTCTTAATATAATCCCCAAATTTAAGCTCTTAATCTCCTGTTAATGATTTTTTAAAATTCGCCAATAAAACGCCTCGTTAAGTGCTATTTTCTGGTTTAAACTGGTGTAAATTATTCTAAGAAACGAATGATGACTCAGGATGTACGATACGATAGTTTCAATCGCGTTACACCAGAAAGCAGCACTTAGCGAGGCGTTTTAGCCACTAATTTCGGCAAATTTTAAAAAATCATTAACAAGAGATTAGGAGCTTAAATTTGGGGATTATATTAAGAATACTGCTGTTGAGAAATGCATTTATTTTCATTATGATATTTCAAAGTTTAAAGCCCTTTGATTTTTTTTCTTGGAAACTGAAAATATTTAAAACTTTAAAATATAAGCATATTCTAGATATTATTGCCTTATTTATTTTGTCAAAATTTTAACTTAAAAAAAAAATTACTTTTTGAGATATGCTTGTCCGAAAATTATAAGGGGGTGCTGTACTCACCTTAAGTATTCTGGTTTTCGAAAACAGACTTATTTAAAGCATATCAATGTTTGTAAGAGGAAATATACAAATAACTTGAAGAATGGTATGGTTTTTGCAAAACTAAATTGAATTATAATAATTTTTTTATGTTTTGTTTCTTTTTTAAGCTTGTATTTTTCTACATATGTTTCAAAGGATAGTTTTGAAATATCCTTGGAACAGAGGCTGTTAAACTGCTCACCTAAAACTGGCAGAAATTTAAAACCAACAGCAGTTTCTACTGAAAATCTCCGAGTTAAAAAAAGGACAACAATTGTCTGCAGAATGTGACGATAAATTAATAAGGCAGACAAAAAGATATTGACAAACCTTAATTGATAGCTTTGTTAATATTTCAATGTCTCCAGAACTAGAAAGTGGGTACGAATTTACCTTATTAACAAAAAATATTCTTAATGTGAAAATTGTATATGGTACCTGTGGCTTTGAAATGAAAATTACATAACTTAACACACAGACTATTGAATATTACATGGAATTAAATAGAAATGTTTAATATTTTTAATTAAACTATATATCATTGTTTCAGATGTGACCACCAAAATGAAATTGTTATTTTAGCAAAAACTATTGAAAGTCTTCGTGAAGAACTAAAAGAAATTACTAAAAATACACCAAATTAAATATAGATTTGCACTTGCAGGAGTGTAACAGAAAAACCCGTCACTCCTAGAACTCCACGAGCAAAATATAGATTATAAAGTGACAAGCAAGATAAAAAGTAAACCTTATGTATCAACAATTTATAAACATTATTAAACATGAATAAACCAATTCCAAATAAACACCTCTGTGCTTTTTTAAAATAAAATATATTTTGCCAAGTGTTTTTATTTATTAAATACATAAACAGATTTATCAGCACACAACTGTAAAAATTAGGTAATACATTCATAATTATCCTATAAAAGTAACTACTATTTAGACCCTTCAAGCTGATTATTTAAGAAAATTCACAACTAAAAAAATATCCTGTAAAATTTATTTCACTTTAATTTTATGGTCATGTCTTTGTTCATTTTACAAAATTTTATTTATATAGTTCTTTCGGTAATTGAATCACATATTTCATTTTCACAACATTTAAATCGATTTATTTGTACCTATAGGCCTTCTATCTATTCCAGTTTTTATCGAGACTGAGACATTCAAACTTTATAATGGTGATGTCCATGAAAAATTAGGTTCTAGACGTTTGGTCTCAATCTAACAGATAGTGATGCTAGGTATGAAGATTTAAATCCGAGACGTACCTATAACATCTTCATGTTTTGTGGTGGAAGAAATTAGTTTGAGATGAAAACTATAACTTGTTTATCCTCAAGAAAAATGCATATCATCTGATTAAACTAAAAAAAGTACAAAATATTTTTTATTTTGAATTTCTTTGCACAAGGGTCCAAGATATGCCTATAGTGTGTTTCTTGGCATTTTCTTGTATTATTGAGCATAACTTGATATGATTTATCAGTTGTTATTTTCATCTAAATATATATTTTCAGTTTTACAATGATTATAGAACTAGGAAATAAAAGAGTAACATCTTGACAATCATTACAAAATGTAAACAAAGCCATGGCAGTTTGTAGGCAGCCGTGACAATACCGATGTTGACGTCATAAAACCTGCGCACCGCTTCACCTATATTCTTACACCATGGTTGTAGTTGTTTACAAGATTAGTTAGTGACAGTTGTTGTCAAATATACCTGATTGTAGAGTTTAAAGTAATCCTTTCGCCAATCAGTGATCGAAATGAACAAGAAGCATTATCGAGGTGTATTTGTTCAATCGCCGTATAGACCCAGTACCTAATGACTTTTCTTTTTTCCGCGGGTAAATAATAAATTACGGAGCTTACGTTTTACATCGGTCGAACAAGCGGTTGGTGCTTTCAAAAATGAAACAAACTACGGCCAGAAGATTACAGAAAATTTTGTCAAGAATTGTGTTGACTGTAAATGATAAAATTATTAAAAATTTTTTTTATGAATTGTGTTTTACTTTACTAGGCTTAACAGAAAGAGAACATTCCTCGTAACAATAACCAGTGTTGCCACACCAATTAATTTTTTCGTAATAGAATTTTGAACCAAAAGGAGATAAAATCGTAATAGATAATATTTTAAAGTAACATAAATGTACCAGAACTATTATTAAATACATTTTTCTACGTTCATGCAAAAACAAAACTTTATTGAACTATATTTAGTGAAAAAACTGGGTCTTTATTGCACTAGTGCAATAAAAATTTTATTGCACTCATCTGTCATTTCACTACAGCGTTTTATGATCATGACAAACATAAATATTCAAATCAACGCCAAATATTTAGTCCATTTTCATTTTCTGTGTTACGTTTTAAAAACAATTGCATATTTTATATTATTTTCAATCATTTAATAATAAATAAATTAATAAAAAGATGTATTTTATTAAAAATGTCATTACAAATTATGAACACAAACGTAAATAAATGCCTCAAACAAAGGTACACGATCACGGCTACTATGATTTGGATAATACAACTGCAGTTCTATAAAACATTTTTTGGTTTTTGCATGTATGTAGAAAAAATATTGTATGCAACTCGTACAAAAAGTGTTTATTGCACTCGACGTGTTGTCCAACTCGGCCTGACGGCTTCGTTGGACAAATTATTTCTGCTGCTGCAAAAGAATGGGGTAATGAAAATAAACCACAAATTATTTTTTTTTTATTTTAAAAATTTGATTCATGCAGTGTTTAATTTTTATTTTAAAGATATTAGCCCAAAATTCACCTAAGGGTAATTTTTTGTAATTTAGTATTTCTTCAGTCTTGAAGGGGTCTACATTATTAAAAACAATATATAAATTATGCTGGAGGCTGGTGGTTATCTCCTACTAAACTAAAAACTGACCAATAACAAAAAAAATAATACAATATAATAATAAAGTGACTCATATCTTGGATTTATTGAAACAAGAAAACACAGAAATAATAAATGCATAGCTTTCTAATTTTTTTAAGTATGGGGTAGAAGTTTAAATGGAGCCACTCATAAAATTTTGATATTTTAAAAGGTAATAGATTTTTCCTCTTTTCTTAAAAGTCGTAATAACGTACTGGTGTAACTTTTTAGTAATAGATTTGTTACAATTGTAATAGCAACGGCAACACTGACAATAACGCATTTACTGCACGAGTAAGAGTAGCTTGTTTTGAGCTTTTTGTTGTCCAGTAATTGCATCGCTACCTAATTGACTCATGTTTCACAGCAAACCTATTTATTTCTTTTTCGAACCTTGGCATCTTCAGGTCTTTATGAAGATAATTGATTCGGTAAAACGGTAAAACCAAAGTGCATCAATGATGCATCTTAGGATTTTCTCTTAGAAAACTTAGAATTTATCATTAACCTCAGCGTCCTCACCCAAATGTTAATAGAATGACAGATTGTTTCAATTGTCCCGCTTCAATGATGAACCCTATTATCAAATTTTAACTCATTCCCTATGAACATACTTTAGATATAAACCTCACTTTTTTGTATAATTTGATAATTTTAATTTGTTTCAGACCTTTTGTGAAACCCAAACTTGGCAAGTTACATGAGGCTGCTTGTATGGTAAAATTGATTTTTTTTATTAAATACCTAATTAATTTTCTAGCAAATTTTTCTTTTATAGTTTTGTCAAAATGCCAGTACGGGACATCATGTAAGTTTCTATCTTTTCCTTGTTTTGATCAAACATTGAAATTATACTGCTGAAGGTAAAGAAATATTGAGTAAATTAAAATACAAATAAAACAATACGAAATTCGTTTTTTTACTTGTTTATTTACAATAAAAAGTATAAATCATAATTATTCAATCAGCATAAGTAATCATTTAAGGAGGTCCTTTCGCCACCAATGTTAAATAAAAAATATTAGATTATGACTAAAATTAATTTTTTTCTAATAGTAGATGTCCTTATTTATCTAATAGTGAACTTTTAACTATACCTTACCGTGCAAATTTTTGAGAATTTTTTTTTAAATGTGTGTGTTTGTACAGTTTCTTATGAGAAAGTAAGACTTCAACAACAATTTTCGAATTATAATTAATTTTACTATTATTCATTGATTAGATGGAGTAGAAAAAAACTAAAAATAATGTTTTTGAAATATTTAGGTTTTGTTTTTTACAATAAAATATATAGGTTACCGTGGAATTTATTGAGAAATTATTATTAAAAAATCACAAAAAATTTTCAACTAGGTTACTTGAAAATTTTTTGTGATTTTTTAATATTAATTTCTCAATAAGTTTCACGGTTTACTATATATATTTTATTGTATAAAACAAAATCTAAATATTTCAAAAACCTTATTTTTAGTTTTTTTCTACTCCGTCCAATCAATAAATAATAGTATAATTCGAGAATTGTTGTTGAGGACTTACTTTCTCGTGAGGCACTGTACAAATACTCACATTAAAAAAAAAATCTCAAAAATTTGCAAGGTAAGGTATAGTTAAAAGTTCAGTATTAGATAAATAAGGACTTCAACTATTAGAAAAAAATTAATTTTAGTCATAATCTTTTTTTTTAACATTTGAGGCGAGAGGTGTGGCGAAAGGACCTCCTTAACAAGAATTATAAATTATTTAAGACATTCAATATTTATGTAACTACTCCCAATTCATCAATCAATAAGGCATTAAAAGGAGGTGCCAAGTCACTTTTTATAAAATAATACGATGTATTTAATGTTTTTTTTCGGTTTTTAGGAATTAAAAGAAGCTTGCAAATCTTTTGAGAAAGTTCTTGTCCAAAATATTAAATCGGGTCTAAAACCAGACTTAAGTGAAGCAATTAAATCAATTCCAAGATGGCGACTTATCCAAGCCTCTTTACCTCACGTTATGCATGCAGTGGCTTCTATTCTTTACAACAGGTAAGTACATATTCTAGGCTAGTTATAGTCAACGAAAAAATAATTATTGTTTCAACATACCAATATTTTTTAGAATAAAAGATGGAAATATTCAAAGCTTGGGAGCTGTAGAAACAAAATTAATGTATACTCTTCACTGGATAATATTGGATGCGGTTGAAGAATGCGCAGATGAAGATTATGATAGTGGAATTTACCATGCCTCGCCATTTTATTACCTATTTTCAATACCGGCAATAACAGTAAGACAAACTTAATAAAAATATACGATATTATAGAAATTCCTCGATCTTCGTTCAACCTTATTTTGTTTTGTTTTAGCTGTTCGTCTACTTATTCGCCCCAATTTGCAACAATCTTAAGGAATCAGATTTTCAAAATTTTCGACTAGAAAACGGTCTAAAAATATGGCAGGCTCTTTGGGAATATCGCCACCCTGATGCTCCATGTTTTGTTTCTCATTGTAAGCCCAAGCCAAAATTTTTAAACGGAAAGAATTGTAAGAATAAACAACAGTTTGGGGATGTCTTCGTTGGAAGTAAGTGCATTTGATTATGGTGTGTTAGGTTTTGGAATTCTACAGCAATTATCGGAATATATCACTGTTATAATAAAACCACTCGTATAATCTAATGGTATTAGCAAAATCACTAGTAATAAATCTGACATTTATTGTGACTAATTTAATAGAACTGAAACTGAAAATTATAGCATTAAATAGCGTATAAAAAAAACTAGACGGATAAATTTTACTATTCCACAATTAAATATCAGTATTATTAATATATCTATATATAATTCACAAAGACACCGCCGACGTTCATCTCAGAAAACGCAGTTGTCAATTAGTAAAAAAAAGTAATGCGTTCAATTCTATTACAGCTAAACGACTGTGTGTACGTTTAGCGATTAGTACCCTCCGAGCAAATATGCTGGAAGCATAAATATTTTATGCCTGGCATCGCTGTACGACGAGAATCTGTTGGCTCGGTTAATTATAACAGCTTAATTTTAGCGTCTCCTATTGGTTGAAAACGGGCCGAAGATGGGTAGTTTTATTATAATTTTATGACCACTTAGGTACTCGTATATACCTTCAAACAACCATTTACTCAATTGTAGTATAGATATTATTGCCGAAATATACGCGTTTACTATACCTACTGTGTTACTGTGAAAGTATATGAACAATGATATTTCTAACAATAGGTACATTTGAAAAGGTCGAGGTACTGGACAGCATTTTTCGTTCTACTTTAACATTTTTGAAACAAAACTCTACGGTATTCACTTAGTTTTTCGAAATCTAAAAGTTAATATTTCTATCAAAAATATAACAGTACTCAACATCAATCCTGAAACAAGTAAAGCCATAGGTCCCACTAATTTCGACATGCCAATATTCGAATAAATTCTGTTATCGACATAATTGGTAAAAAAAGTTCGGTGCCCCCTCACACCGACCATATTTGCAATAAATCCTCTCAACAAAAACTCTGCAATACCACTTTCGACAAAGCGGGTAATAGATCTGTTAAAAAGTTCGGTCAAAGGTGAATTTTTCTTTAAGAAGAAAACCCCTTCGTATATACCGATACAGTCCGTTAATGCTTTATAATATTTCTGCTCGTCCTGTGGTAAATTATCTATATCATTAACGAACGTTTTTTGTATAACTTTAACAAATATGGCGGAAGTTGATGTGCGATCTTCAATTCTTTTACCTTTGACGTACAATTTGGCTAAAGCATCGAATAAGGGATTTTCCATTTTATACAGATATCTCTTTGAAAATCATCGTTACTTAATTTCCAGCGTATTTTATATTTAACCAAGTCCTCTAGTGTGTTAACAACATTTACCACGCGAGGCTTGGTTGAGGTACTAGTAATTCCAGCTGAATAATAAGTAGCAAGTAGAAGACAAAACACCAACCAAAATAGTAGAATAATTTTAGCAGAAAATAATATATAAACCTTTTTAAAAACTATAGAACCACCTGTGAAGATTCTGAACATATCCATTGTATGACGACCAGCATCTAAAGTTTTTTGATTAAACAAACCATTAAATACTTTTTGGATAATGGTTACTATCACAGGAGTTAATCCTAAAACAAAATAACTTAACACAAAAACTTGGTATTCGAATGTTTGAAACATAAAAAAAGCGTCAGGTAGAAGAGTGGGTTTCTTTACTAAAAACGTCACACAAGCTTGGTTGGTCGATTTCGTATAATCCAAACTTTTATTTATGGAGGTAATCGGCCATCTTGAACATACCGTCATGTCTTTTTTTCCTGACTCGACCAATTTAGAACTCGTAAACCACAATCCACCATCTTCGTTATCATTTGGTGGTAGTACATAATGGTATGGTACGTTCTTTAAAGTTTCCCTAATTATTATCATTTCTGTACCATCTAAAGTACCGTTTCGTGACATAATGACATACGGAGGGCATTCGAACAAAACTATAGAGATTGATGAGTTACCAGAAAATTTCGGTACCCATCTACTTGATTTAAATTTTGGAATTTTAATTTGCTTATCAAAATTTGTAATCGTGAACTCCTTATTCCGATTTAAATTCTTAATTGTTATTTTATATTCTTCTATTAATTTCAAATCTTTTCTAACATCAATTATTTTCAATATTTCGATAGTTATGATTTGAATAGCCATTTCATTTATTGCGATTTCATAAAAACTGGATAAATTCGGTGGATGTGAGAAAATAAATATAATTCTCGTCCAAGGTTTAAATATTTTTAATAACGTCTCTCTAGGTGCTAATTTGTCGAAGGAGTCAGCTTCTTCCATAAGAATAATATGTTGTGAACATTGTAGTTTTGTAATTACATCATAGTGGTCTTTTGCTACTGATATCAATGGTACGTTTACTAATAATAACGATTTATCCAAAATGGTGGATATATTTGTATTTTCGTGCAGGTAGTATGAACATCTTGGTACGAGATGTTTACTTAATATTGCTGATAAAATTGTTGATACATCTCCAGTAGCTAAAAAATAAAGTTGTGTGAGATGGAAAAAAGAGGAAACCTTAGCGTTATAAACAAAAATATTTCGCTTGACAACGAAAAATCAAAATGTAGGTATTGTGTAATAAAGACGTTTCGAGATATGTTTCGTTTTTACTTACTAAGTGCATTGAGGAGATGATCAGTTAATTCATTATTGTAAAGTAGGTAAATAAAATAACCGGAATCATCCCTCCAAAGTCATTTTCGATGATTAAGAATTCATTCCCTTCCTATGTAACAGATAAGTCCATTATTAACTACTTCTTATGAGAAGAATTAATCTTTCGATATTTATCATCTAACATCAACGCATCTGCAAGGAGCAGTGATCATCATCAGATATCAACAAGCAAACGCAGTAGTTTTTTATCTAATCTTAATAAAAAGATATAGTAAATACTGAAAAATAATGATTCCTCGAACACTTTGGAATAATTGTGTAGCGCCTTGGAAGCACTACATATTAACTCCAACTCATAATATATTGATACATGTCACACCCATGCCACACATATCAATATTACCTATTAAGGCAGCTTAGTGGGAGGCAGGATTTAAGTGCACCCTATCTATCTACTTGACGACCTCGGTTGCTAAGCATTAATATTTATTTATTAAATAAGAAAAATGTCATATATATAATTTTCTGTCATGACGGAATTATCTTTTTATTATATTAATATATACTCTTTTACGAACCGCTATATTATTTATAAGATGGGATCTCCAAAGTTAAAAGATCCCATAATTGGTGACCCCGATAGAATCCGTACCTATGATTCCACACCGCTTAATTAACAGCGGAAGCAGCAGAAGCAGCTGAAGGAGTAGCAGCTAACAGCAGTATCAGAGAATACCAGCAGCATCAGGATCAGCAGGACTGACAAAATCAAAATTTTTAAACCTTAATTTACACATCCGATGTACAGGGTGAGTTTAATCTCCTTTCACTAACTGCCACACAATTAATAAAGTCATTAGAATTAGCATTCAATTCAAAAGCATTTTCAAAACCAAACTATTAATCATTATTAAACAACACGAAAGCAAGAATATCAAAAATTAAAATACAAACATTGACTGACAAAAATCAAAATTAGTTGTGGTTAAAAAAATTGCTGACAGTAGCAGCAGTGAAAGCGATATCATTACTAATGATAATGATTCAAAGAATATAGATTTAGACCAGGAACGACACGATGATGAAAAAGAACCAGAGTTTTTAGACGCCTCCAATGAAACGGATGATTATATTTTGGTAAAGTGCAGAGAAGAAAAGTTTTTGCAGTATTTTGTTGCAACAGTAATTAGGAAACCAGACGGTGAACATCAAAATTGAAGACTCAGAGATATTTGAAATTTTAGAAAAGGATTTAATTATTTGAATTACCTCCACCAGTTCCTATTGGAGGGACATCTCACAGCAACAATCTTCTTCGTTTTTCAATTGCCTTCGAGAACCATAACATAGGGTAATTCATCATCAAGAAGAGGAGAAGGAAAGATGCAGGGAGGAAGAAGTGGAAGAAAAGGAAAGACCCAGGAAGGACGAAGACAAAGAGAAGGAAGAGAGGCGTAGAAAAGCAGTGGTGGAAATTATGAATGGCTTTTTACAAATTTAAGAAAATTTCAGAGAAGAAGTAGGTCAGCTGAACAGTCTAATAGATCCCTTAGCACAAAAACAAGATAATTTAAAAACTAATTGTAAACAACAAGGAACGGCTAGAGTAGAGTTAGAAAGGCAAATTAGTTAAGTTAAAAAGAAGAATTCGTAGCCTAGCTTTGGTAAGCAACAGAGAAACTACAAACACTACCTCGTCCTCATCTATAACCCGTACCAAGCACATACTTTGATTTTCTTTTACTATACGGAGAATGAGTGCATTTTAAAAGGAGATAGAAAACTACGCCATTTTGATCCCTTATTACGTGTTGCCTACATCTTGGCGCAATATTTTTAATAGGTGCGTTTTAATCATCCGCTTCTGCTTCGGAATTGTCGGTTTTCTTGTTTAACGCCCGTATGCACCGTACACGTTTAATCCAGATCAAGGGTTTAATCGCGTTTAGTACCATAGCTAAAAATGGTACTAAACGCGATTAAACCCTTGATCTGGATTAAACGTGTACGGTGCATACGGGCGTTAATCGGACAGGTTAAAACGACTAAATCGACAATTCCGGAAGCAGAAGCGGATGATTAAAACGCACCTGATATTTTGCTTGCTGCTGTCTGTGTCAGTGAATTTTATTTTTGGAGTCACAGTTTATTGCTAAAGAGTCAGTTAGCTCACTCGGAACAGTTGAAAGTTCCAAAATAACATCCACTCCAGGAATACAAATTCAGGATACGCAGAAGACTGCTGTTTTATTATAGGCGGTTGTCATATATTGTATTATTCGAGTTGCGCAGTGTATAAACTGGAACATTGAGATCAAAAGTGCCGACGCAGAGTGAGCGATCTGATTCTTTAGCTATAAACTGTGGCATAGGAATCAAAATGGCCGCGCCCTATGTTGGGCGTGTCGGACCTCTCTCTTGCACCGTGTAGTAATCAACGTATGTGGTACCAAGCCTATCCAAAACCCAGTTCCACAAAGCCACACTAGCAAGACCATTAAGCCACCCACGTTTGACGGTCAAACAGCATGGGAAACGTATCGACTTAATTTAAAGCTGCAGCTAGAGCCAATGGCGGAGCTGAAAAAGAGATGGCGGCTTCATTGATAGTGTCGCTGCGAGGACAGGCAGCAACCGTTTTACAGTTACTCCCTCAAGGGGAACCCAGTTATTCATCTATCGTCCAAGCTTTGGAGACAAGATATGGCAAGCAGCGTTTGAAAGAGGTATTTCAAAGCAAGCTAAAAGTGCGTAGTCAGAAACATAATGAGAGTCTACAGGAACTCAAGGCCGACATATGAAGATTGATTCATCTGGCCTATCCACTGGCGCCCAAAGATTTCCAAGAACAAATCGGAATACAGGCATTCAATAGAGCTCTTCGTCTACAATGTCACAAGACGCTGAGGAAGAAACTGATTACAAATCAGGAATATGAAGCGACAAAACTCCTATCCAGATCTTCTCGAGCAAGAGAGAAAGAGAGAGAAATTAAATCTCAGGAAAGTGAGGAGGCCAATACTAATACTATTCCCTAACCTACCCTCTCAGAAATCTTAAATATCCTGCAAAATATGCAAGGAAGCAGGAGATGCTTTAATTGCGGAAGAATCGGGCACCTTCAAAGGACCTGCAGAAGCAGGGCTCGTTCTATAAATCAAGGATCAGGGAATGAGGCTAGAAAGTCACGTAGATCAATCTGCCGAATCCCGTTACGAAGTCCAACAAGACATAATTACAGCAGCTATGCGTCCCGGAGAAGCCGATCACTCATACCTAGTCGGCTTTCTAAGGGGGGTGTACCAAATAAGGCCCACTTACCTTAGGGGGCCGGAAAAATTAAAAAAAAGGTAAAATATTTGTTCAATAATTTGGGGTTAATTTGAATTAACTGTTATTTATTTGTTTTCGTCAAGTATTTTCAATTTTATTTTTACTTTAAAGTTGACAATTTTTTTTAATGCAAGGTGACATTGGGCCTTGTTAGGAATAATAGTTCTCAATAAGGCCCACATGTGGAGACTAATAAGGCCCTCATTTAGTGCTATAGAAAGTTGCTCAAAATGGTCTTTTAAAACAATTTATTATAAAATATTTTGAACATATATTTTATACTGAATACTTAAACGAACAAATAAAGATTGTTGTAACAAATAAAAACTAAAAAACAAGTCGTTAAACTAATTTACAAAGAGAGCTAGTTTCAAAAATAATGATAAAGTTTTTTTCCTCTTTAATCGGAGTATGTCGGACAAATGAAGGAATCCATTTTATCTTTTCTGGTCAGACCCACACATTCTTCATGTACATATCGCATGCACATGTTGCACAGACGCATATTCATAATCCTGTCCTCGTTGCATAAATGGCAATACCATTTTTCGTCTACCTTCTTAATTGATTTCTTTTTCATTTTATTTTTAGAGATTTCCTCTTGTGATTCTTTCTCTGGATCTTTTTGTTGGAAAAAGATTTTTGGTTACTTGCTAACCCCTACAATTTAGAGATTTCTTACGAGGTGTAATTTTTTTTAGTTCTATTTCAGGTGTTGGAAGCAGATCTTTAAAGGTGCCTTCCAACTCTACAACTTTATTTTCTTCTTCTATATTTTGGTCGTCTGAAGAAGTGTCATGGATTGAAATATCTTCACTGTTCGAACTATCTTCAGTGCTGGAGCTTTTATATCTTTTCTTTTTGTATGTATTTTTCTGTAGACCAGAAATTGCTGGCTTATTTGTGATTAATTCCATGACCTGACGTTGTAACACAATTTTTGGTTGCAAAGAAGCTAGGTTCATATTTTCTGGAGGTGTATTTTCGTCATTGTTTGCTTCTTTTCTGCTCAGCTCTGATGGCGCAAAGGCTGTCTCAGGAATTATATTTGGATTGAAGGGAAATATTCCAGTACCTCTAAATCCTGCCAATACGTTTGCTTGTGAGGCGGCTTTTGGCCAAACGGCAGTAAACATTTTTCCAAATGTAGCTTTATCAATGCGGCGATTACGTTTGTTGACCCAAAAATTCAAAATTTCTTTATGCCAATATGTCTCAAATGGACTGAAAACAGATTTGCCCATTGGTCGAAGCCAGTGTGTTGTGTTGCTAGATAGAAAGTACAAAACTATGTTGTGTTTATCTGCTTCTTGAACGATGGGACAGTCTAAATGAGATGAAGCACCATCAAATATGAGCATTACTTTGCCTTCCGGTTTAAATTTCGCAAAGTGTTTAATATATTCTACAAACGCCTCCGTCATCATACTACCCTTAGCGGTCATCATAAGAATGGATCCTTGTGGAAGGTTATCTTTCCATTCTGGTTTTAATAAGGCCCGGGCCTTATTAGTATACCTACACCAAAAAGGGCCTTATTAGTATGCATCAAAAGAAGTCATGTTTTATAAAATAAATATATCCAAAACTTGGTTTTTCTTCAAAGTTTGGTAATTCTAACTTCACTATATGTTCAAAAAGAATATTCAACGAATGATTTCAGTTAATTTTAACCTAACATACTCACCTGTTTCGAAAATATCGACCCAAAAAAAAACACGTTTTTAATAAAATAGATAGTCCAATGTTGCATTCGTTACGTTTCTTGCTACACTAGCGAAATCAGTGTTGCCAATGGTGACTTATGAAAGTCTCAACTTTACAAGTTGAAAATCTCCAGAAATCGCCAGACAGAAAAAATACGAGCTTAGCGTGAAAACCGCCCGCCGCAGGCGAAATTTTTTAAAAATCTGGCGACTTTTTTGAAAATCTGGCGACTTTTGCGCGTGATAACAAAAAGAAAATTTTACTATTTTTTTTAATCATAAAGTTAGATGCAAAATATATAGGAACTTGTTTAAGAAATATAACATGTATATTTATTTGATACACAAGCATATTTTTTAATAAACATCTAACAAAACAAAATTACAAATCTTCTAAAATCAAAATAATTTTTATTCTTTAAATAAATTTATTTAATATTGTTACTTTTTATCATAGGTAATTATCACAGATTGAATGTGAAATTAAATAAAAATTAATCGTTTTAATGACTATCAGTTTGATTGTTATCCTAATTTTCAAATTAAAATTTAAAATTTTACAACTCTCAATAATGTCAAAATTTAAAATTATAGACATTTCGATTGTACAACCACCTCATTTTTCATTGCTAGAATATGGCCTACTTACTACACCCATTATTATTATCATCATCATCATCATCATTATTATTCCTGATATATAAAAGTCGCCAGATAATAGTTAGATAATGGCGAGAAAACGCTAGGTTTGAGACACGTCTCAAATTCAACAAAGTCGCAACAGACCTTCTGAAGTCGCTAGATCTAGCTACAAAATCGCTAAATTGGCAACCCTGAGCGAAATAGAGCGGTTGACGCGGCGCAAGCGGCCTGGGGCCCAATTCCTGACGCCTTCGTTAACTTATCGCATGCGATAACGTATGCGACTTGATGAAAGTGTATTCCTGAACTGGCGGCATTCGTCAAATTTATTAACGCATGCGCTAAAAAATGCTGATTTTCAAAGAGCGCTCATGACCGTTCGACAACCACTTTGTCGCATTCGTTAAGGTGAAAGTAAGGTTATAATCAGAGGGTTGTCTCCACATACTTTGATTTTCTTTTATATGTGGTTGTCTCTGTTATAATTGTCAATTAATTCTGCTTTATCATAGGAGTTTTACAGGCACTAAACAATGTTATAAATTCTACTAAAGTTTCACGCTGTTTTTCCGTTATTCGTGAACCACGCTGTTCCACTTTTAATATTCTAAATCTAAACCACTCCAATTCTCAAGTCCAAAATACAAATAATCTCAGTTAAAACATCCAAAAACCAAAAATTATTAGACATCTGCAATCCATTTAATTTTATAATTTTTGCATTTTTGGCAATTTTGACATATGTCAATGCAATTATCTCATATTCAGTGATACCATCTTTGGTATTCTCAATCCTCATTGGTTAAGACTATGCAATAATCAAATACTCTTCGTTAACACGTTCGACTTGATTCGCGATTATCGCATGGTGTTCAGGAATACTAAATTGCTGTCGTATGCGTTAACGACCATGCGTTACTTAGCGCATGCGGCAGTTAACGCATGTTTCGAGAATTGGGCCCCAGGTCTATACTTGGACATGCCCTTTCAAGGTTATTCAATTACAACGATCATTACATACTGTACAGTGTTGCCAATATCATAAGTGGGCCTTATTGGACTCGTGGGCTTTATTTGGCTCAGGTCCCTTAGCAATAACCAGGAAGTAGAGCATCGGTCTTCATAGCAACGCATACATTCTCTCCAGGTAAACCCTGTTTAGAACGAGAATGCCAGTACAGTAAAGGGCACGGAGAACGAGAGGAACCGGTTGATAAAGTTACTCTTCGGGCAACCACTAAAAAGATGGTACGTTATACCATTGTGGTGGTCCTTATAATGGGCGGACTCAGTTGGATGTACAACTGTACTTCACATTAGAGCCGGTAACAAACGGTTTGGAGACGGTAGTACACAGAGAGGTAGTAGCCAACTGTGCGGTCACTAAATGCTCTTTTATTAGCACAAATGTTAAATATGGAGAAAAAGAAGGAAATTAGAAGAATCTAACAAAAATACCTTATCGAATATCTTGAAACAATGCGTAATAATGTTGACAGAGTAGTGTCTAGTACGCAAGCGTAAATAATTAAGTATTTTAGCGAATGAACATATTTTCTAAACCAAATTTAAACTATAAGAAATCTTGGCATAATATAGTTTGATTTTGTTATTTATTATTTATTATATATTATTTTGTGATGAAATAATAACGATCCAGTGGGCATCCCTAATTTTGGAAGAAGATGAAAATATCTGTAGTCTTTTATTTTATGAAAATTGGATAAATTTATGTTTGGATTAAGATTATTTCTAGTGCTTTAAAATTAAACAACAAAGTTAACAATAACCAGCAACACTATGGCTCTCATAAAAAGTTTTTTCAGTTTTCATTGCATTGTATTTCAAATTTAATTTTTTCATAGTAAGTACAAAATGTCCAAACAAATAAAACAAATCCTATCGACAGTAAAACATATCTCTTCACAATTCTTTCCACATGCTTGGTACGTTTATATGTGCATCTTACCACTTAACCACCATTGTTAGAAGTAGTTAGAAGCTTTGGTAACATGACGTCATGGAGGTAAACAAAGTGTATAATGCAATGCTCTGGTAAGCTTCCCATGAAAGCATTACTATTCGAAGATGACTTAGTAATCTATACAAAGAGCACAAATATAGTTATGACAAGTAAATTATTCAGAAATTGAAAATAATTTAAAAAAATTGGTCAAAAATTACAGGCTTCATGTTCTTCGAAGAAAAATCAAAAGATATCAAATTTAACAAAAAGAAAAAAGCTTAAAGTTGACATTCACTTGAATAACATTGATCTAAAACAAGTGAATTCAGGAACATTCTTGTGCATGACTTTTTATTCACAACTGAAATGGAACCAACATATCAATAACTTAATAAAAGCGTGTCAACACAGAATAAATTCTCTCAAATCAAAGATTGAGAGAAATTTTATTCAAATATACCAAACAATAAGCAAAGGCAAAATAGATTATGGCTCAATTTATTATGGATCATTATAAGTAGTCAAAACTAGCTCTCAACTGAAAGCCTTCAAAATCTCGCAAGTGAACCATCTCTAGAGCTAAGAAGAAATTTCCTGTCCTTAAATTACGCAGCCAGTGTTTCAGCCAATAAATCCAACCCATCCAATTTTGCAGCTTTTCCTGTCCATCCATATCATTCTCCCGAAAATAATAAATGTAGGAAAGAAGTATATTGAAGGGAATGTATGGGGGTGTAAGTATATACACTCTCTTTAACTGTTAAATACTAACATATATAAGTAGTAACATCAAAAACCTTCTCTAACGTTTAGGGAGGGTTTTAAGCAGAAATTTTCTTAATTCAACTTACCGATGGTAACACAAATAGCTATTAATAACGTTCTTAAAGTCATAATTTAATTCTGAGAAATGTGCATAAATATATAGTCTTTATCAAGCGTACATCAAATTATCGATTCCTCTACCACATTAAAGTTTATTCAGTTAATGTAAATAAAGAGGCATTAAAAGTTTCTTTATGTTTATTGTAATATATCAAAAAGTTTAGACACTTCTAAAGATAATACTACGCCATTAATTCACAGTAAAGTAACAACTCAATAATTATTTGTAAGGTTATTCTCAATCTTAATATACTAAGTGAAATAACAAGTAAAACACCCAGTACGACAGTAGGAGTGATTTTATTTAATAATTTTTTGGAACATGTTATTTATTATATGTATAAGGCAATTTTTGCAAGTAATATTCCGTTTCGATAATAATAAAGTACATGCATTCGTCATTTTATCGACTGCGCTGAAGTTAAGGGCTAAAAATGAAGTAATGATCTAGATACCTAAATCTAAAAACCATAAAATTGATTTAAAACATTTATTTTTGTATGTTATAATGGTATAATAAGGGTATAGCAACAGTATTATTACATATTGCTGCACGCTATTTTAATTTTCTGATAAATAATATATTAAGTTTTGTTCAAAACACACTATGCGTTTTTGCATTAAGAAAAATAAAAAAATATAACTCCTTTAAAAATGTACATTCATCATATCAGAACGTGTTGAATATACAGAGACATTACATAAGAATCGCAGTCTGTCGAACGATAATAGGCGTCTTGACATAGGTATGCTGTATTAAGAGATGAGAATCCCACTGCTGGCCTAGAACTTATAATATCGCTATAATAACGAGCGATTAACAAGAAATTTATGATGTCATGCAATTTTATTGGTGGAAAACTATTGAACAGCTGCAATAATTAGAGACTTCGCTACACCATGCGACACAAAACAAGACAAAGGGTACTCAAGATGATAAATTTTCCGTCGCATGTGGTGGTGACATTGATATAGAATAAGAAGATAATATGCATTACTCTTTTACGTCATATGTCAAAAATCTAGCTAGTGAAGCTAGTCAGTTTTGGTGAGAATAAGGGCCATTTTTTAAAAATAGCATCATTTAAACAATATAGAAACGTTTTCATTCCGTCAAGCTTTAAATATAAAATTATTGACTTCAAATAAATCAAAGTTTAGCTCTAAGTCGCTATTTTGATTACACTTTTCCATCACTCGAAATTCGTCCTGGTGCGTCCATCTGCCATATCGCAAAATAGTGTTTAAGTCGTCTCGACTTCATGGGTGGCGACTATCCATCAAAAGACATTTTTTTAAATCATCTCTAGATTAAATAAACAAAAATGGACTCAAGATTCCTCCTGAAATATTCCGGTAGTAACGAGAAATATTTCACCGAAAAAAAATTCTTACCGTGGCAGTAAGAAAAAGTTAATTAAATATGCATCAGCTAGAAGATTTTACCGTGACTGTAATACAAGATTTACTAATATTTAGATTACTAAGAATTTATTTGACTGCGGTAGTAAAAATATGTTACAGCTCTGGTCAAATATTATTACAGAGGTAGTAGATTTTCCTTACGGGTACAGTAAAATTGTATAACTACCACCAATATCTAAGATTACCATACGTAACATCTAGTTGTAATGCTGCAGTAATACTGTGTTACTGGTTTGGTAAACGTGCTACAATGCTGCAGTAATAATTTCTTACTACTCTAGAAAAACGATTTCACTGTTAGAGAAATAATATCTTATCACTCTAGTAAAACTGCTGTACTGTAACAGTAATATTATCTTACTACTACAGTAAAACGGTATTACTGTTACAGTAATAATATCTTACCAATTTAGCAAAACTATTGCATTGCTATAGTAATAATATTTTGCCACTATAGTAAAATTGTTGTACAGTTACAGTAATAATATGTTACTACTACAGTAAAACGAGTTTACTGTTATAGTAATAACGTCTTACTATCATGGTAAAAATGTTTTACCAAAATAAAATTCATATTAAAGGCTGAAACAGGTTTAACAAAGGTAAACATTTTTCTCATGAACTCGAACTCTTTTGCTTAATTTTTTGCTCTGGAAAATCTTCGGTGAATTTTTCTTAAAAGGATTGACAAAATAAAAAAAGTAAAGAAAAACTTTTTATTTTGAAACCAGCTTAGCAGGTATAAAATATAAAATACAATTGAATCGTTTCATGCTGAACGGGCGTATTTCCATAAAAATACGCTCCTGTCGTTCTATGCTAAACGGGCGTATTCTTCGTAAAAATAGCATTATACTTACGCCCCTTTAACATGCAAGATTCACTTAGAGCTAAAATGTTATAATTTTTTTTTAACATACAACAAGAAACATTTACAGAGTGTGGTCGGTTTATTTTTAATCCGGGAACGGAAGTGTACTCGAAAACCACTGAGATATAAATGTCAAATTTTGATAATAAAACAATGGTATTTTCTTTGGTTATAAAAAATTCCTTGAATGTTTTCTTAAAATTTAAACGTGGACTAATTTTTGGAATAAGATGCCTTATGAATGGGTGGGTGGCTCAGTGTTAGAGTCTCTGCCTGTGGATCCAAGGGTCCCAGGTTCGAATCCCACCGTTGGCCGGGATTTTTTTATTCAATTTAATTATTTAAAATTAATTCTGATTCCCCACTCGACCATTCACTGTTGGGTTCTAATTAACAGTTCTGTTCCTAAAGTGGCGCTGGGAAACAGTAACAAAGCATACACAGAACACGAGGCTAATGACCTTATGCTTTCTTCATCTAATAATTGAAAGGAATTATCATCAATGCCCCCATCTAAATATAAAAGCTTTCTTGTTGAGCTGGTTTTACAGAAGCGATTTGATAAAGGTTCTGATTTGACCATTTCAAAGCACATTTAAATACTTTTTAAAATTTAATATTTTATAAAACACCCTGTTATTGATATATTTATAATACAATTAATATTTACTTATGTAGGGGAGTTTGCATTTAAAAAATACAACAGAATAACTGTGAGTTTATACAGCTTAATTTAGTTTTAAGTATACCTATACATAAACGTTAACATAAAAGATAAATCAGTACATTTTAATCTAAGTTTATGATAATGATTATGCTTAAAACTAAATCAAGCTCTATAAACACACCACAAGTATTGAGTACTTACTATAATTATCAGAGAAGAATGTTTATCTGAATGGTAAATTTCTATGAGACAAGGTTTTTTTTTTTATTTCTCACACCATAACCAAACATTTAAAGCAATTTTGAAAAAATAAAAAAAAATTTATTTAGGTCAAATCAATGGCAATAATCGTTTTTTAATAAAAGTACAACATTCATAAAACAATGTATAGTTACTCAGTGGCGACTCGTGGGCACTAGCTGCAGTGGGGCACACACTGGAAAGGAATCCCGGGATTCGTTTTTCCCTTAGGAAAACAAGTTCCCGCTTAATAAAAATTAAATATATTTCAAAACAATCAGTTGGGGCAATAACGATTTCTGAATGTGACTACAGGGAGCTAAATGTGACCACTCAAAATTTAATCAAAAAATCATTATATATCCACTCTTGCGAAATTTGCGTAAATTTAATGTGCAACGATTGTTGCCATCTAGCGAAATAATGCACAAGCGCAAGCTGTAGATTTTAAACTTGCTAACGAACTTTTGGTTTCATAGTGAATGTGATTGTTGACACACGTAAGTTTTTATGTTTATTCGATATTTTAATGTAATATTATTAACTCATAATAGTAAGGATTGCTTCATTATTTGTGAAGAAAATGTATTGATAATTTTTAAAGGCGAAGATAAGATCTTGAACACTGATGTAGGCATGGAATTTCATCAATATAATATTTTAAAGATAAGTTTGTAAAATGTACGCAAGTTAAAGGTTGAGGTATAGATAAAACAAGATATGTGGCATTTGTTTAAAATGAGACAATTAAAGACATCCCATTTTACCTAGACTATCTTGATGATATTATTTACTTGATTTTTCTTTGTTGCAGTAATAATACATACACAATATAGCGGGTGGGTACTTAAGAAAAACACACCGACAGGAGTGGCCTGAGGAGAAAATGAAAAAAAGCAATAAACATGGTTTTAAATCGAGAATATGATTATCTTAAAGCGGCAAAACTTTGCCACGCACCAAAGAGTACTTTAGAACGTCGTCGTGTAAAAGGAAAAAGCAGAATAAGAAAAGATTCACTTATAGGTTTAGGTAGCAAATATTTGATAAAGCTTATTTACGTGCTAGCACTCCTACAAACACAATTAATGGTTTTAGAAAGACAGATATACATCCAGTTGATCGTAACGTGTTCACCTACGATATGTTTTCTGCTGCACAACCTACTGATGTTCCAGAGGTGCACGTTCCAATATTATTGGAAAAGTTGCGGAAACTGTTTCACATCTCAATAAAAATGATAGCGTAGATGAGATTCAACAATAAGTGCTACCTGCAACACCACCTAGACCATTGGAAATGTCAAAAGAGGAGACTCCCTCAACCTTCATGTCAAAAGGCCAAGAAGAAGTTTCGACTGAGACCCTGTACTTCTCTCCGGAAATAATTCTACCTTATTCCAAAGTAACTAAGAAACCACAACAGACTTTCAAAAAGCAAAAAACTGGTAAAACTCCTTAAAAAACAGAATTAAAAAATTCATTGGAATAAAAACGATCAAAAGAAATTAAAAAAGGTCCTAATATATAGAGAAAAATAGGGAAAACTAAAAACAAAAAAAATCTGCTGCCAATATTGAAAAAGATATGAATTCTAGCGCATCTGAAAATAACAGAAATCCTGAATGCTTTTTTATGGATAAAATTTTAGTGAGAGTAAAAATGAAGAAGGCTGGATCCAATGTGTAAGTTGCAAGCGATTGATGCATAATTATGAAAATTTTCACTACGATTACTGCATTTCTTCTTAATTTCTATTTTTGTTTGTTTATTTTAATAGTGTCTTGTTAATATCTATTTTTGTTTGTTTCTTTTAATAGTGAACCGCCTCTTTTGTTTATTTTAATATTTTTATTCCAATAAAACATTTTTAATTAAAACTTTGTTATTATTTTGAAATAAGTTTGAAAAGTAAATTAACATACAAATTACTACCCCAATTCAAAAATATCTCATTTTAACCCAAATACTCACTAAAATGGGACAATTGCTCTTTAAAAAAAAAGTATTATATTTTTGATATTTATTTTTTGTTGGAAAAATTGTTTTGACATATATAATATATAATGAAAAACACTTTGGGGAACATATTTGTCCATTTTCGGTGGAATTTTTTGATTTATCGATTATTTATGGCTACTCAAACCTTAAGTATCCCATTTTAAGGACACTTCCCCTATTGAGAAATAAACAATATTTTTTTTAGGAAAACAATCCCAGGAAGAGCTATTGACCCGTGACAGTCCAACTGCCAGCCAAGGAATTAGCGCATCTAGCTCAGAACAGCAACATTTTCCTACAACTGGGACTTGCACTCCGGTTACCATAACTGCTACAATTACTACAAAAGTTGACGATGAGGTATGAGAAATATTTGTAGATTTTGATGGCAGATATAAAATATAAATGTAAAAATATGGAAAATTTAGCTAGAAATAATTCCCACATGTCATGTAATTTTCTACACGCAATTTGTTCTTCTCTTTAGAGGCTATAAGAATACATTGTAAATAAAATTGGTGTTAATAAAAAAAGATGTCTTAAACACTTCCAGTTATGTTAGGTCACTTTTTATGGAACCAAACTCTCACTATCAATGCTGCTGATCATCCTAATTGTTTTCTTTTTCCTTTCTAACGTCTTTTCTTGACAATATATTAAATTGTCTCAAAATCTTACTCACACCAGATTCTCTTTTATCCATTTTGATATTGATTTACCAATTTTCTTTCCTACTGTTTCGCATTTCATTATAATTAATAATGTAATACTCCTAGTAAATGAGTAACTAAAGATTTAACTTTCCAGGGTTCGTGGGTTTCTTCCCCAAAAGACACAGTGTTTCCCGAAACTATTCCAGAGGAAAGTTCTAGCACTGAAGAAGAACACGTCGTAATTTTCAGACTACCCTCTCTGAATGAATCTGATGGATTTATTAGGGATCCTTCTATTTATACAGTAAGTATTAATAATAACGACATACCTATTCGTTCAAGTTTTAAATGGTGCTAGCAGCTCCATTATATTGATCGTGAGCTTCTTCATAAG
>OV651824.1:5109637-5127635 GCA_927349885.1 Psylliodes chrysocephalus | reverse complement strand
AAAAACTTACCACATATTCCTTAGGCCAAAATAAGTCGATTTAGGTAAAATTACCTTAGTACAAAGTTGCTTCGTTTGGGCTCCAGAGGGCCTTGAAGTTACAATTTTTAAATCGTTTTTCCCATATAAATTTAAAACGGCATATGCGATTTTGCTGAAATTTGGTATATTGGTAGAGTTTTATGTGGCAAAAAAATCGTATTAAAATTTTGTCCGATAATAATACATAGGCGTAGAACTTGATTTTTTAAATAATTGCACCTTTAAAAATTCTACGCCAATGGAAGAAAAGGAGTTTGAGTATGAAATTTAGTAAATAAGTGCGACAAACTTCAGGGGGTGATTCAGCATGAAAAAATAATGACAGTTTGCTATATAAACGTATGTCTGAAAATGCTTCGTTTTCCGAATACGGGGTGTTAAAGTTTTTCTTAAAAACTGACGATTTGTTTATTGCTCTGAAACCGGTCAATATATACCCCATACGCAAAGATTTATTGTCACAGATTGAACGAGGAACTCAAAAGTGATTTTTAATTTGAAATATCTCAGTGGCGTACCATTTTTTTCAATAAGTAAATCATCAGTTTTTAAGAAAAACTTTAACACCCCGTATTCGGAAAACGAAGCATTTTCAGACATACGTTTATATAACAAATTGTCATTATTTTTTCATGCAGAACCACCCCCTGAAGTTTGTCGCACTTATTTACTAACACCCCATATATATAAAACAAATTTTAATAAAGTTTTTGAATTAAAATTTGACTTACACAGTTTTAATAATTTCCTGGAAAAAATAGCAAAAGGCACTTAGAACATTTGGAATTTCCACTCTTTATTTTCAGTTTTTGGTATTAAAATTCCCACCCGACAATGGTTATTATCCCCCTAAAAAACATTCCGAAAAATTGGCCGATTTGGGCAAATAATATGGCGGACCGGATGTTATTTAACATAACCTCTATTTCCATTTGTCATCACATTTGTCATTTAATTGTGTCAACAAATTACGATGACACGTTTTTTTTATTTATTTAGGTAGTTTCGAATAGCATTATTATGATATAAACAATAAACGTTCATTCGTGAAGACACAATATGCTTCACGTTTCCATTTTTATATTCTCTTTCATAAAAAAATCAAATTATAGGTGAATTGTCCCGAAGGACATTGCCCGCAGAAGGGATAGAAGAAGAATAAGAAGAAAAACTAATCAAATTATAGGTTAGGTATGTCAAATTATCCAAAAATTCAGTTCTGTGATCCCACCATAATTTGCCCAAATCGGCCAGCAGTGTTGCACTTCCGGTCTCCTTGGTGGAACGGATTTTTAGTATGTTAAATATAGCCTATATCCTATACAGTAAAATAATACAGATTAGTGGTTATAACTGAATAAATAAAAAACTATTTTCACGAACTTTGACCTTGAATATCTCAAGACACCTAGACGTTAATATATGTGGCTTTTCACCCAGTGTTTAGAATACAAAAAGAAAAATCCATGAATATACAAATATTCAGCTTATTGTTTCTCATTCACTTAACTGGCCTACTACGCAATATTAGCTTTGCTCGCGGAGCCTGTCGGCGACATTTTCGATTTTCGGCTCTACGAACGCTTAAATTTGAAATGTGCATGCTCATCTGTCGTGTAAATGTCACCGACAGGCTTCGCCAAAAGAGCTATTGTAAAACATACCCAACTTTCTGCATAGGAGGCTTGACAACCGCTTGTTTACCATCCACTGGTGAAATTTGTTCAGTTTTTAAGTTACTATTGCGTCCACTACCATTTCTTCTCATAGCCAACTGTATTATACTAGTTTCAGCCTAGAAGAAGATTATTAACCTTATGAAGAAGCTCACGATCAATATAATGGAGCTGCTAGCACCATTTAAAACTTGAACGAATAGGTATGCCGTTATTATTAATACTTACTGTATAAATAGAAGGATCCCTAATAAATCCATCAGATTCATTCAGAGAGGGTAGTCTGAAAATTACGACGTGTTCTTCTTCAGTGCTAGAACTTTCCTCGGGAATAGTTTCGGGAAACACTGTGTCTTTTGGGGAAGAAACCCACGAACCCTGGAAAGTTAAATCTTTAGTTACTCATTTACTAGGAGTATTACATTATTAATTATGATGAAATGCGAAACAGTAGGAAAGAAAATTGGTAAATCAATATCAAAATGGATAAAAGTGATAAAAGAGAATCTGGTGTGAGTAAGATTTTGAGACAATTTAATATATTGTCAAGAAAAGACGTTAGAAAGGAAAAAGAAAACAACTAGGATGATCAGCAGCATTGATAATGAGAGTTTGGTTCCATAAAAAGTGACCTAACATAACTGGAAGTGTTTAAGACATCTTTTTTTATTAACACCAATTTTATTTACAATGTATTCTTATAGCCTCTAAAGAGAAGAACAAATTGCGTGTAGAAAATTACATGACATGTGGGAATTATTTCTAGCTAAATTTTTCCATATTTTTACATTTATATTTTATATCTGCCATCAAAATCTACAAATATTTCTCATACCTCATCGTCAACTTTTGTAGTAATTGTAGCAGTTATGGTAACCGGAGTGCAAGTCCCAGTTGTAGGAAAATGTTGCTGTTCTGAGCTAGATGCGCTAATTCCTTGGCTGGCAGTTGGACTGTCACGGGTCAATAGCTCTTCCTGGGATTGTTTTCCTAAAAAAAAATAATCTTTATTTCTCAATAGGGGAAGTGTCCTTAAAATGGGATGCTTAAGGTTTGAGTAGCCATAAATAATCGATAAATCAAAAAATTCCACCGAAAATGGACAAACATGTTCCCCAAAGTGTTTTTCATTATATATTATATATGTCAAAACAATTTTTCCAACAAAAAATAAATATCAAAAATATAATACTTTTTTTTTAAAAGAGCAATTGTCCCATTTTAGTGAGTATTTGGGTTAAAATGAGATATTTTTGAATTGGGGTAGTAATTTGTATGTTAATTTACTTTTCAAACTAATTTCAAAATAATAACAAAGTTTTAATTAAAAATGTTTTATTGGAATAAAAATATTAAAATAAACAAAAGAGGCGGTTCACTATTAAAAGAAACAAACAAAAATAGATATTAACAAGACACCATTAAAATAAACAAACAAAAATAGAAATTAAGAAGAAATGCAGTAATCGTAGTGAAAATTTTCCTCATTATGCATCCATCGCTTGCAACTTACACATTGGATCCAGCCTTCTTCATTTTTACTCTCACTAAAATTTTGTCCATAAAAAAGCATTCAGGATATCTGTTATTTTCAGATGCGCTAGAATTCATATCCTTTTCAATATTGGCAGCAGATTTTTTTGTTTTTAGTTTTCCCTATTTTTCCTATTTTTCTCTTTATATTAGGACCTTTTTTAATTTCTTTTGATCGTTTTTATTCCAATGAATTTTTTAATTCTGTTTTTTAAGGAGTTTTGCCAGTTTTTTGCTTTTTGAAAGTCTGTTGTGGTTTCTTAGTTACTTTGGAATAAGGTAGAATTATTTCCGGAGAGAAGTACAGGGTCTCAGTCGAAACTTCTTCTTGGCCTTTTGACGTGAAGGTTGAGGGATTCTCCTCTTTTGACATTTCCAATGGTCTAGGTGGTGTTACAGGTAGCACTTATTGTTGAATCTCATCTACGCTATGATTTTTATTGAGATGTGAAACAGTTTCCGCAACTTTTCCAATAATATTGGAACGTGAACCTCTGGAACATCAGTAGGTTGTGCAGCAGAAAACATATCTTAGGTGAACACGTTACGATCAACTGGATGTATATCTGTCTTTCTAAAACCATTAATTGTGTTTGTAGGAGTGCTGGCACGTAAATAAGCTTTATCAAATATTTCTGCAATTTGATATATTGTGACTACTCTACCAGGATGATTACGTAGAAAATATTCAACTTCTTGATTGTAAAAAGAGGAGCCATAAATGAAACATCGAGGTGTTGAATTTTGTGGCTACAATGCGGAGTTTAACACAGAATAGTAACAGAATAGTGTCTGGCTTTTTCTATAACGTTCAAGTTCTTTGTCCATCTAAAATCAACAATGTGGGTGCGTCTTGGGATGCACCAAAGAACTTCAAAAAATGGTCAAATCATCTCAAATAAATCAAGTTGCATCCGACCTGTGGAATGGCAGGCACAAATTGTTTCAGGAGGCGCACCATTTAGAAACTCTGTTTTCAAGCGAACTCGTGGAAATATGTATAATCATAGGAGGAATGTAGCTGCCAGCAGCATTCATACAAATAACTGCGGTACACATAGTGTCACGTTCAGTAGAAGTAAGTGATCCTACTTGCTTACGTCCTTTTAAAACAATCACTTTCGAGAGACGTCCCTGTACAGTGGTGATCCCTGTCTCATCAACGTTGTAGATTTTTAATGGAGAATAATTATTTTTTTGTTGAAGTGGTTTAAGTAGGTCAAAAAATTTAGAAACATTTATTTGGTTGAAACTTCTGAGACGTGCTGCTGAGGTTGTTTCTGGAATTCTTGTAAGGAAATTTTGCAACCAGTACCAACCAGTTTTCTTAACGGTACTGAAGTGGTGCGGTATATTATTCTGTACAGCAAACTGATAAGCTCTTAATCAGTGGTCAAACCAAACAACATTGTATCCATGTTGGTAATAAACCGAAAAAGGTCCGTTTCTTGCGCTTGGTAAACGTAACAAGTCTGCTACCTAAACCTATAAGTGAATCTTTTCCTATTCTGATTTTTCCTTTTACACGACGACGTTCTAAAGTACTCTTTGGTGCGTGGCAAAGTTTTGCCGCTTTAAGATAATCATATTCTCGATTTAAAACGATGTTTATTGCTTTTTTCATTTTCTCTTCAGACCACTCCTGTCGGTGTGTTTTGCTTAAGTACCCACCCGCTATATTGTGTATGTATTATTACTGTAACAAAGAAAAATCAAGTAAATAATATCATCAAGATAGTCTAGGTAAAATGGGATGTCTTTAATTGTCTCATTTTAAACAAATGCCACATATCCTGTTTTAACTATACCTCAACCTTTAACTTGCGTACATTTTACAAACTTATCTTTAAAATATATTGATGAAATTTCATGGCTACATCAGTGTTCAAGATCTTATCTTCGCCTTTAAAATTATGAATACATTTCAGCAATCCTTACTATTATGAGTTAATAATATTACATTAAAATATCGAATAAACATAAAAACTTACGTGTGTCAACAATCACATTCACTATGAAACCAAAAGTTCGTTAGCAAGTTTAAAATCTACAGCTTGCGCTTGTGCATTATTTCGCTAGATGGCAACACTCGTTGCACATTAAATTTTTACAAATTAGTATCAAGTGTATTTTATTTATTAATATCTAATTGATACACTTTGGGCTTGAACTGAGGGATTTGGAAGTTTGCAAATCGTATTTTTTTTTATTTATATCAATCTATTATATACAGGACAATCCGGGTTTAAAAAGCAACACTCTTGTGAGACTTTTAGTTGACAAACTATTAAATAGAGATATAAATATTTTTTCTAATTTGAAAATATAAAAGAGAAATTTTTCGCTGGGAGATTTTAAATTGCCAAACACCTTTTCTTCAGAGTCGTATGCTTTAAAATGCGTTAACAAGTTAGAATTGTTAAGTAAATTGCATTCTTCCGAGAAATTTACGCAAATTTCGCAAGAGTAGATATATAATGATTTTTTGATTAAATTTTTAGTGGTCACATTTAGCTCCCTGTAGTCACATTCAGAAATCGTTATTGCCCCAACTGATTGTTTTGAAATATATTTAATTTTCATTAAGCGGAGAACTTATTTTCCTAAGGGAAAATCGAATCCCGGGATTCCTTTCCAGTGTGTGTCCCATTGCAGCTAGTGCCCACGAGCCGACACTGAGTAACTATACATTGTTTTATGAATGTTGTACTTTTATTAAAAAACGATTATTGCCATTGATTTGACCTAAAAAATTTTTTTTTTATTTTTTCAAAATTGCTTTAAATGTTTGGTTATGGTGTGAGAAATAAAACAAACCTTGTCTCATAGAAATTTACCATTCAGATAAACATTCTTCTCTGATAATTACAGTAAGTACTCAATACTTGTGGTGTGTTTATAGAGCTTGATTTAGTTTTAAGCATAATCATTATCATAAACTTAGATTAAAATGTACTGATTTATCTTTTATGTTAACGTTTATGTATAGGTAAACTCACAGTTATTCTGTTGTATTTTTTAAATGGAAACTCCCCTACATAAGTAAATATTAATTGTATTATAAATATATCAATAACAGGGTGTTTTATAAAATATTAAATTTTAAAAAGTATTTAAATGTGCTTTGAAATGGTCAAATCAGAACCTTTATCAAATCGCTTCTGTAAAACCAGCTCAACAAGAAAGCTTTTATATTTAGATGGGGGCATTGATGATAATTCCTTTCAATTATTAGATGAAGAAAGCATAAGGTCATTAGCCTCGTGTTCTGTGTATGCTTTGTTACTGTTTCCCAGCGCCACTTTAGGAACAGAACTGTTAATTAGAACCCAACAGTGAATGGTCGAGTGGGGAATCAGAATTAATTTTAAATAATTAAATTGAATAAAAAATCCCGGCCAACGGTGGGATTCGAACCTGGGACCCTTGGATCCACAGGCAGACTCTAACACTGAGCCACCCACCCATTCATAAGGCATCTTATTCCAAAAATTAGTCCACGTTTAAATTTTAAGAAAACATTCAAGGAATTTTTTATAACCAAAGAAAATACCATTGTTTTATTATCAAAATTTGACATTTATATCTCAATGGTTTTCGAGTACACTTCCGTTCCCGGATTAAAAATAAACCGACCACACTCCGTAAATGTTTCTTGTTGTATGTTAAAAAAAAAAAATTATAACATTTTAGCTCTAAGTGAATCTTGCATGTTAAAGGGGCGTAAGTCCAATGCTATTTTTACGAAGAATACGCCCGTTTAGCATAGAACGACAGGAGCGTATTTTTATGGAAATACGCCCGTTACGCATGAAACGATTCAATTGTATTTTATATTTTATACATGCTAAGCTGGTTTCAAAATAAAAAGTTTTTCTTTACTTTTTTTATTTTGTCAATCCTTTTAAGAAAAATTGACCGAAGATTTTCCAGAGCAAAAAATTAAGCAAAAGAGTTCGAATTCTTGAGAAAAATGTTTACCTTTGTTAAACCTGTTTCAGCCTTTAATATGAATTTTATTTTGGTAAAACATTTTTACCATGATAGTAAGACGTTATTACTATAACAGTAAACTCGTTTTACTGTAGTAGTAACATATTATTACTGTAACTGTACAACAATTTTACTATAGTGGCAAAATATTATTACTGTAGCAATGCAATAGTTTTGCTAAATTGGTAAGATATTATTACTGTAACAGTAATACCGTTTTACTGTAGTAGTAAGATAATATTACTGTTACAGTACAGCAGTTTTACTAGAGTGATAAGATATTATTTCTCTAACAGTGAAATCGTTTTTCTAGAGTAGTAAGAAATTATTACTGCAGCATTATAGCACGTTTACCAAACCAGTAACACAGTATTACTGCAGCATTACAACTAGATGTTACGTATGGTAATCTTAGATATTGGTGGTAGTTATTAGTTATACAATTTTACTGTACCCGTAAGGAAAATCTACTACCTCTGTAATAATATTTGACCAGAGCTGTAACATATTTTTACTACCGCAGTCAAATAAATTCTTAGTAATCTAAATATTAGTTAATCTTGTATTACAGTCACGGTAAAATCTTCTAGCTGATGCATATTTAATTAACTTTTTCTTACTGCCACAGTAAGAATTTTTTTTCGGTGAAATATTTCTCTTTACTACCGGAATATTTCAGGAGGAATCTTGAGTCCATTTTTGTTTATTTAATCTAGAGATGATTTAAAAAAATGTCTTTTGATGGATAGTCGCCACCCATGAAGTCGAGACGACATAAACACTATTTTGCGATATGGCAGATGGACGCACCAGGACGAATTTCGAGTGATGGAAAAGTGTAATCAAAATAGCGACTTAGAGCTAAACTTTGATTTATTTGAAGTCAATAATTTTATATTTAAAGTTTGACGGAATGAAAATGTTTCTATATTGTTTAAATGATGCTATTTTTAAAAAATGGCCCTTATTCTCACCAAAACTGACTAGCTTCACTAGCTAGAGTTTGACATATGACGTAAAAGAGTAATGCATATTATCTTCTTATTCTATCTCAATGGCACCACCACATGCGACGGAAAATTTATAATCTTGAGTACCCTTTGTCTTGTTTTGTGTCGCATGGTGTAGCGAAGTCTCTAATTATTGCAGCTGTTCAATAGTTTTCCACCAATAAAATTGCATGACATCATAAATTTCTTGTTAATCGCTCGTTATTATAGCGATATTATAAGTTCTAGGCCAGCAGTGGGATTCTCATCTCTTAATACAGCATACCTATGTCAAGACGCCTATTATCGTTCGACAGACTGCGATTCTTATGTAATGTCTCTGCATATTCAACACGTTCTGATATGATGAATGTACATATTTAAAGGAGTTATATTTTTTTATTTTTCT
The DNA here is from genome assembly GCA_927349885.1 of Psylliodes chrysocephalus. Lineage (NCBI taxonomy): Eukaryota > Metazoa > Arthropoda > Insecta > Coleoptera > Chrysomelidae > Psylliodes > Psylliodes chrysocephalus. The sequence continues at coordinate 5,118,993 of OV651824.1, read as the reverse complement.
TAATGCAAAAACGCATAGTGTGTTTTGAACAAAACTTAGTATATTATTTATCAGAAAATTAAAATAGCGTGCAGCAATATGTAATAATACTATTGCTATACCCTTATTATACCATTATAACATACAAAAATAAATGTTTTAAAGCAATTTTATGGTTTTTAGATTTAGGTATCTACATCATTACTTCATTTTTAGCCCTTAACTTCAGCGCAGTCGATAAAATGACGAATGCATGTACTTTATTATTATCGAAACGGAATATTACTTGAAAAAATTGCCTTATACATATAATAAATAACATGTTCCAAAAAATTATTAAATAAAATCACTCCTACTGTCGTACTGGGTGTTGTACTTGTTATTTCACTTAGTATATTAAGATTGAGAATAACCTTACAAATAATTATTGAGTTGTTACTTTACTGTAAATTAATGGCGTAGTATTATCTTTAGAAGTGTCTAAACTTTTTGATATATTACAATAAACATAAAGAAACTTTTAATGCCTCTTTATTTACATTAACTGAATAAACTTTAATGTGGTAGAGGAATCGATAGTTTGATGTACGCTTGATAAAGACTATATATTTATGCACATTTCTCAGAATTAAATTATGACTTTAAGAACGTTATTAATAGCTATTTGTGTTACCATCGGTAAGTTGAATTAAGAAAATTTCTGCTTAAAACCCTCCCTAAACGTTAGAGAAGGTTTTTGATGTTACTACTTATATATGTTAGTATTTAACAGTTAAAGAGAGTGTATATACTTACACCCCCATACATTCCCTTCAATATACTTCTTTCCTACATTTATTATTTTCGGGAGAATGATATGGATGGACAGAAAAAGCTGCAAAATAGGATGGGTTGGATTTATTGGCTGAAACACTGGCTGCGTGATTTAAGGACAGGAAATTTATTCTTAGCTCTAGAGATGGTTCACTTGCGAGATTTTGAAGGCTTTCAGTTGAGCTAGTTTTGACTACTCCTAATGATCCATAATAAATTGAGCCATAATCTATTTTGCTTCTGCTTATTGTTTGGTATTTGAATAAAATTTCTCTCAATCTATGATTTGAGAGAATTTATTCTGTGTACACGCTTTTATTAAGTTATTGATATGTTGGTTCCATTTCAGTTGTGAATAAAAAGTCATGCACAAGAATGTTCCTGAATTCACTTGTTTTATATCAATGTTATTCAAGTGAATGTCAACTTTAAGCTTTTTTCTTTTTGTTAAATTTGATATCTTTTGATTTTTCTTCGAAGAACATGAAGCCTGTAATTTTTGAGCAATTTTTTAAAATTATTTTCAATTTCTGAATAATTTACTTGCCATAACTATATTTGTGCTCTTTGTATAGATTACTAAGTCATCTGCGAATAGTAATGCTTTCATAGGAAGCTTACCAGAGCATTGCTTTATACACTTTGGTTACCTCCATGACGTCATGTTACCAAAGCTTCTAACTACTTCTAACAACGGTGGTTAAGTGGTAAGATGCACATATAAACGTACCAAGCATGTGGAAAGAATTGTGAAGAGATATGTTTTACTGCCGATAGGATTTGTTTTATTTGTTTGGACATTTTGTACTTACTATGAAAAAATTAAATTTGAAATACAATGCAATGAAAACTGAAAAAACTTTTTATGAGAGCCATAGTGTTGCTGGTTATTGTTAACTTTGTTGTTTAATTTTAAAGCACTAGAAATAATCTTAATCCAAACATAAATTTATCCAATTTTCATAAAATAAAAGACTACAGATATTTTCATCTTCTTCCAAAATTAGGGATGCCCACTGGATCGTTATTATTTCATCACAAAATAATATATAATAAATAATAAATAACAAAATCAAATTATGCCAAGATTTCTTATAGTTTAAATTTGGTTTAGAAAATATGTTCATTCGCTAAAATACTTAATTATTTACGCATTGTTTCAAGATATTCGATAAGGTATTTTTGTTAGATGTTTCTAATTTCCTTCTTTTTCTCCATATTTAACATTTGTACTAATAAAAGAGCATTTAGTGACCGCACAGTTGGCTACTACCTCTCTGTGTACTACCGTCTCCAAACCGTTTGTTACCGGCTCTAATGTGAAGTACAGTGTTACCTACATCCAACTGAGTCCGCCCATTATAAGGACCACCACAATGGTATAACGTACCATCTTTTTAGTGGTTGCCCGAAGAGTAACTTTATCAACCGGTTCCTCTCGTTCTCCGTGCCCTTTACTGTACTGGCATTCTCGTTCTAAACAGGGTTTCCTGGAGAGAATGTATGCGTTGCTATGAAGACCGATGCTCTACTTCCTGGTTATTGCTAAGGGACCTGAGCCAAATAAAGCCCACGAGCCCAATAAGGCCCACTGATGATATTGGCAGCACTGTATAGTATGTAATGATCGTTGTAATTGAATAACCTTGAAATTGAAGTTAGAATTACCAAACTTTGAAGAAAAACCAAGTTTTGGATATATTTATTTTATAAAACATGACTTCTTTTGATGCATACTAATAAGGCCCTTTTTGGTGTAGGTATACTAATAAGGCCCGGGCCTTATTAAAACCAGAATGGAAAGATAACCTTCCACAAGGATCCATTCTTATGATGACCGCTAAGGGTAGTATGATGACGGAGGCTTTTGTAGAATATATTAAACACTTTGCGAAATTTAAACCGGAAGGCAAAGTAATGCTCATATTTGATGGTGCTTCATCTCATTTAGACTGTCCCATCGTTCAAGAAGCAGATAAACACAACATAGTTTTGTACTTTCTATCTAGCAACACAACACACTGGCTTCGAACAATGGGCAAATCTGTTTTCAGTCCATTTGAGACATATTGGCATAAAGAAATTTTGAATTTTTGGGTCAACAAACGTAATCGCCGCATCGATAAAGCTACATTTGGAAAAATGTTTACTGCCGTTTGGCCAAAAGCCGCCTCACAAGCAAACGTATTGGCAGGATTTAGAGGTACTGGAATATTTCCCTTCAATCCAAATATAATTCCTGAGACAGCCTTTGCGCCATCAGAGCTGAGCAGAAAAGAAGCAAACAATGACGAAAATACACCTCCAGAAAATATGAACCTAGCTTCTTTGCAACCAAAAATTGTGTTACAACGTCAGGTCATGGAATTAATCGCAAATAAGCCAGGAACTTCTGGTCTACAGAAAAATACATACAAAAAGAAAAGACATAGAAGCTCCAGCACTGAAGATAGTTCGAACAGTGAAGATATTTCAATCCATGACACTTCTTCAGACGACCAAAATATAGAAGAAGAAAATAAAGTTGTAGAGTTGGAAGGCACCTTTAAAGATCTGCTTCTAACACCTGAAATAGAACTAAAAAAAATTACACCTCGTCAGAAATCTCTAAATTATAGGGGTCAGCAAGTAACCAAAAATCTTTTTGCAAAAAAAAAGATCCAGAGAAAGAATCACAAGAGGAAATCTCTAAAAATAAAATGAAAAAGAAATCAATTAAGAAGGTAGACGAAAAATGGTATTGCCATTTATGCAACGAGGACAGGATTATGAATATGCGTCTGTGCAACATGTGCATGCGATATGTACATGAAGAATGTGTGGGTCTGACCAGAAAAGATAAAATGGATTCCTTCATTTGTACGACGTGCTCCGATTAAAGAGGAAAAAACTTTATCATTATTTTTGAAACTAGCTCTCTTTGTGAATTAGTTTAACGACTTGTTTTTTAGTTTTTATTTGTTACAACAATCTTTATTTGTTCGTTTAAGTATTCAGTATAAAATATATGTTCAAAATATTTTATAATAAATTGTTTTAAAAGACCATTTTGAGCAACTTTCTATAGCACTAAATGAGGGCCTTATTAATCTCCACATGTGGGCCTTATTGAGAACTATTGTTCCTAACAAGGCCCAATGTCACCTTGCATTAAAAAAAATTGTCAACTTTAAAGTAAAAATAAAATTGAAAATACTTGACGAAAACAAATAAATAAAAGTTAATTCAAATTAACCCCAAATTATTGAACAAATATTTTACCTTTTTTTTTATTTTTCCGGCCCCCTAAGTTAAGTGGGCCTTATTTGGTACACCCCCCTTAGAAAGCCGACTAGGTATGAGTGATCGGCTTCTCCGGGACGCATAGCTGCTGTAATTATGTCTTGGACTTCGTAACGGGATTCGGCAAATTGATCTACGTGACTTTCTAGCCTCATTCCCTGATCCTTGATTTATAGAACGAGGCCTGCTTCTGCAGGTCCTTTGAAGGTGCCCGATTCTTCCGCAATTAAAGCATCTCCTGCTTCCTTGCATATTTTGCAGGATATTTAAGATTTCTGAGAGGGTAGGTTAGGGAATAGTATTAGTATTGGCCTCCTCACTTTCCTGAGATTTAATTTCTCTCTCTCTCTCTTGCTCGAGAAGATCTGGATAGGAGTTTTGTCGCTTCATATTCCTGATTTGTAATCAGTTTCTTCCTCAGCGTCTTGTGACATTGTAGACGAAGAGCTCTATTGAATGCCTGTATTCCGATTTGTTCTTGGAAATCTTTGGGCGCCAGTGGATAGGCCAGATGAATCAATCTTCATATGTCGGCCTTGAGTTCCTGTAGACTCTCATTATGTTTCTGACTACGCACTTTTAGCTGGCTTTGAAATACCTGTTTCAAATGCTGCTCGCCATATCTTGTCTCCAAAGCTTGGACGAGAGATGAATAACTGGGTTCCCCTTGAGGGAGTAACTGTAAGACGGTTGCTGCCTGTCCTCGCAGCGACACTATCAATGAAGCCGCCATCTCTTTTTCAGCTCCGCCATTGGCTCTAGCTGCAGCTTTAAATTAAGTCGATACGTTTCCCATGCTGTTTGACCGTCAAACGTGGGTGGCTTAATGGTCTTGCTAGTGTGGCTTTGTGGAACTGGGTTTTGGATAGGCTTGGTACCACATACGTTGATTACTACACGGTGCAAGAGAGAGGTCTGACACGCCCAACATAGGGCGCGGCCATTTTGATTCCTATGCCACAGTTTATAGCTAAAGAATCAGATCGCTCACTCTGCGTCGGCACTTTTGATCTCAATGTTCCAGTTTATACACTGCGCAACTCGAATAATACAATATATGACAACCGCCTATAATAAAACAGCAGTCTTCTGCGTATCCTGAATTTGTGCAAGCAAAATATCAGGTGCGTTTTAATCATCCGCTTCTGCTTCCGGAATTGTCGATTTAGTCGTTTTAACCTGTCTGATTAACGCCCGTATGCACCGTACACGTTTAATCCAGATCAAGGGTTTAATCGCGTTTAGTACCATTTTTATGGTACTAAACGCGATTAAACCCTTGATCTGGATTAAATGTGTACGGTGCATACGGGCGTTAAACAAGAAAACCGACAATTCCGAAGCAGAAGCGGATGATTAAAACGCACCTATTAAAAATATTGCGCCAAGATGTAGGCAACACGTAATAAGGGATCAAAATGTCGTAGTTTTCTATCTCCTTTTAAAATGCACTCATTCTCCGTATAGTAAAAGAAAATCAAAGTATGTGCTTGGTACGGGTTATAGATGAGGACGAGGTAGTGTTTGCAGTTTCTCTGTTGCTTACCAAAGCTAGGCTACGAATTCTTCTTTTTAACTTAACTAATTTGCCTTTCTAACTCTACTCTAGCCGTTCCTTGTTGTTTACAATTAGTTTTTAAATTATCTTGTTTTTGTGCTAAGGGATCTATTAGACTGTTCAGCTGACCTACTTCTTCTCTGAAATTTTCTTAAATTTGTAAAAAGCCATTCATAATTTCCACCACTGCTTTTCTACGCCTCTCTTCCTTCTCTTTGTCTTCGTCCTTCCTGGGTCTTTCCTTTTCTTCCACTTCTTCCTCCCCGCATCTTTCCTTCTCCTCTTCTTGATGATGAATTACCCTATGTTATGGTTCTCGAAGGCAATTGAAAAACGAAGAAGATTGTTGCTGTGAGATGTCCCTCCAATAGGAACTGGTGGTGGTAATTCAAATTATTAAATCCTTTTCTAAAATTTCAAATATCTCTGAGTCTTCAATTTTGATGTTCACCGTCTGGTTTCCTAATTACTGTTGCAACAAAATACTGCAAAAACTTTTCTTCTCTGCACTTTACCAAAATATAATCACCCGTTTCATTGGAGGCGTCTAAAAACTCTGGTTCTTTTTCATCATCGTGTCGTTCCTGGTCTAAATCTATATTCTTTGAATCATTATCATTAGTAATGATATCGCTTTCACTGCTGCTACTGTCAGCAATTTTTTTAACCACAGCTAATTTAGATTTTTGTCAGTCAATGTTTGTATTTTAATTTTTGATATTCTTGCTTTCGTGTTGTTTAATAATGATTAATAGTTTGGTTTTGAAAATGCTTTTGAATTGAATGCTAATTCTAATTACTTTATTAATTGTGTGGCAGTTAGTGAAAGGAGATTAAACTCACCCTGTACATCGGATGTGTAAATTAAGGTTTAAAAATTTTGATTTTGTTAGTCCTGCTGATCCTGATGCTGCTGGTGTTCTCTGATACTGCTGTTAGCTGCTACTCCTTCAGCTGCTTCGGCTGCTTCCGCTGTTAATTAAGCGGTGTGGAATCATAGGTACGGATTCTATCGGGGTCACCAATTATGGGATCTTTTAACTTTGGAGATCCCATCTTATAAATAATATAGCGGTTCGTAAAAGAGTATATATTAATATAATAAAAAGATAATTCCGTCATGACAGAAAATTATATATCTGGACCTTAGAGCCAAAGAGCATTCAGTCCATTTTTCAAAATTTTACAGGAGAACTTGTTGAAACTTTTGACTGCCTGTATTTTTAATATTGGGTTTAAAAATATATCTGGAAAACTAAAAATCATAGGACTTAATACTTAGCACCAACGGAAGGAACAGGAGAAATTATGTAGGAGTAACCAAAAACTTGAAAACGAAAAAAAAAAAGGTGGACTTAATACAGTTTGGCTCTGAGGTACAGATATATGACATTTTTCTTTTTTAATAAATAAATATTAATGCTTAGCAACCGAGGTCGTCAAGTAGATAGATAGGGTGCACTTAAATCCTGCCTCCCACTAAGCTGCCTTAATAGGTAATATTGATATGTGTGGCATGGGTGTGACATGTATCAATATATTATGAGTTGGAGTTAATATGTAGTGCTTCCAAGGCGCTACACAATTATTCCAAAGTGTTCGAGGAATCATTATTTTTCAGTATTGACTATATCTTTTTATTAAGATTAGATAAAAAACTACTGCGTTTGCTTGTTGATATCTGATGATGATCACTGCTCCTTGCAGATGCGTTGATGTTAGATGATAAATATCGAAAGATTAATTCTTCTCATAAGAAGTAGTTAATAATGGACTTATCTGTTACATAGGAAGGGAATGAATTCTTAATCATCGAAAATGACTTTGGAGGGATGATTCCGGTTATTTTATTTACCAACTTTACAATAATGAATTTACTGATCATCTCCTCAATGCACTTAGTAAGTAAAAACGAAACATATCTCGAAACGTCTTTATTACACAATACCTACATTTTGATTTTTCGTTGTCAAGCGAAACATTTTTGTTTATAACGCTAAGGTTTCCTCTTTTTTCCATCTCACACAACTTTATTTTTTAGCTACTGGAGATGTATCAACAATTTTATCAGCAATATTAAGTAAACATCTCGTACCAAGATGTTCATACTACCTGCACGAAAATACAAATATATCCACCATTTTGGATAAATCGTTATTATTAGTAAACGTACCATTGATATCAGTAGCAAAAGACCACTATGATGTAATTACAAAACTACAATGTTCACAACATATTATTCTTATGGAAGAAGCTGACTCCTTCGACAAATTAGCACCTAGAGAGACGTTATTAAAAATATTTAAACCTTGGACGAGAATTATATTTATTTTCTCACATCCACCGAATTTATCCAGTTTTTATGAAATCGCAATAAATGAAATGGCTATTCAAATCATAACTATCGAAATATTGAAAATAATTGATGTTAGAAAAGATTTGAAATTAATAGAAGAATATAAAATAACAATTAAGAATTTAAATCGGAATAAGGAGTTCACGATTACAAATTTTGATAAGCAAATTAAAATTCCAAAATTTAAATCAAGTAGATGGGTACCGAAATTTTCTGGTAACTCATCAATCTCTATAGTTTTGTTCGAATGCCCTCCGTATGTCATTATGTCACGAAACGGTACTTTAGATGGTACAGAAATGATAATAATTAGGGAAACTTTAAAGAACGTACCATACCATTATGTACTACCACCAAATGATAACGAAGATGGTGGATTGTGGTTTACGAGTTCTAAATTGGTCGAGTCAGGAAAAAAAGACATGACGGTATGTTCAAGATGGCCGATTACCTCCATAAATAAAAGTTTGGATTATACGAAATCGACCAACCAAGCTTGTGTGACGTTTTTAGTAAAGAAACCCACTCTTCTACCTGACGCTTTTTTTATGTTTCAAACATTCGAATACCAAGTTTTTATTTTAAGTTATTTTGTTTTAGGATTAACTCCTGTGATAGTAACCATTATCCAAAAAGTATATAATGATTTGTTTAATCAAAAAACTTTAGATGCTGGTCGTCATACAATGGATATGTTCAGAATCTTCACAGGTGGTTCTATAGTTTTTAAAAAGGTTTATATATTATTTTCTGCTAAAATTATTCTACTATTTTGGTTGGTGTTTTGTCTTCTACTTGCTACTTATTATTCAGCTGGAATTACTAGTACCTCAACCAAGCCTCGCGTGGTAAATGTTGTTAACACACTAGAGGACTTGGTTAAATATAAAATACGCTGGAAATTAAGTAACGATGATTTTCAAAGAGATCTGTATAAAATGGAAAATCCCTTATTCGATGCTTTAGCCAAATTGTACGTCAAAGGTAAAAGAATTGAAGATCGCACATCTACTTCCGCCATATTTGTTAAAGTTATACAAAAAACGTTCGTTAATGATATAGATAATTTACCACAGGACGAGCAGAAATATTATAAAGCATTAACGGACTGTATCGGTATATACGAAGGGGTTTTCTTCTTAAAGAAAAATTCACCTTTGACCGAACTTTTTAACAGATCTATTACCCGCTTTGTCGAAAGTGGTATTGCAGAGTTTTTGTTGAGAGGATTTATTGCAAATATGGTCGGTGTGAGGGGGCACCGAACTTTTTTTACCAATTATGTCGATAACAGAATTTATTCGAATATTGGCATGTCGAAATTAGTGGGACCTATGGCTTTACTTGTTTCAGGATTGATGTTGAGTA
>OV651824.1:4999625-5109137 GCA_927349885.1 Psylliodes chrysocephalus | reverse complement strand
AATATAAATAAGGTCACACCATATAAAATCGTATGGTATATCGTAGATTAAATTTTGACCGTATTGTTCTGACAAATTTGTTTCACTTTAACATTGAACGAATTAAATTTAACCAATAAATAACAAGGAGGATTATATGTTGTTAATGGGATCAAACTTTTTACTTTCCTATCTGTAAACAGATATAAGGAAAGTATAGGAATCATGATTTTTTTCGACCTCGAGTTTTCGACGGATTTTTACGTTTTGAGGTCCCCTGAATCCGTTTTGACTATTTTCGCGATGATATGTGTGTGTGTGTGTGTGTGTGTGTGTGTGTGTGTGTGTGTGTGTGTGTGTGTGTGTGTGTGTGTGTGTGTGTGTGTGTGTGTGTGTGTGTGTGTGTGTGTGTGTGTGTGTGTGTGTGTGTGTGTGTGTGTGTGTGTGTGTGTGTGTGTGTGTGTGTGTGTGTGTGTGTGTGTGTGTGTGTGTGTGTGTGTGTGTGTGTTGTGTGTAATTTGACAAAATGTGCAAAATTCTGATTTTTATAAAAATTGTTGAATTAAAAGTTGTTTGCGATATCGATCTCTATAATTTTTATTTTTACATGATTTTTCTAAAATGGACCGTAATGGAAAAATTGTAGGAAAAGTGCTAAATTTAAATTTTTCAGTATTTTCGTTTTCAATGAATATCTATAGAAAAATGTTTCGAGGTAGATGTATGTGGAAAATGTACATATTTTGTTTATCCTCTAAACATTTATAGAGGTGCTACAATAGGTTGTACAAAATAACAGGAAAAAGCCTATAGTAACTAGATAGGAAAGTCATGTGTTGGACACATTGGATTTTTTAATCTTGTGGCATTAAAAGTAACACTTCAGTATCTAAAATCAAACACTAAAAAAAAAATAAAAAGTTCAAGAACTATCTTTAAAAGTCACTGTCTTCACTATAACTACTGATATAATTATCATTGTCTTTTCTGAGGTTTATTATTATGGGGTCTTTTAAGTTTTCCATTGCTATATCTACTTTCCAAAATGAATTTTCCACATTTTTAACGTGATCAATGTATTTTCTCCAATGTTCTCCATTTACATCTAAAACTGCCTTCTAATACAAATTTCACACATCTGCCTTTAAGGATTTAGGAGAACTGATAATATTTTTAGAATGAAGCCATTTTGAAATATCTTCTTTTTTTCATCTTGTTGTAGGTAGTGACTCCTTTAATCGACTGTGATAGGTTGCATTATCCAAAAAATAACGGAGTTGGCTGAAATTTGTTTTATAATGTTTTGAAACGAATTTTCAAACATTGAGCCATCCATTTTTTCATCGCTAGTCTTTTATTTTCTTTGACTCGAACATTAATAAACTATCTGGCAAGAATCCATCGGTGCTTCCAATGTGGGTTATTATTAAACGATTTGCTATTCCTGTTGGATTTTTTAATTCACAAGAGACCCCTTCCATAAAGATTTATTTTTAATTTTGAAGGAGGTATATTGCCAAATTTTTGTTCCTGTATGTCCAGCATTAATCCATCTTTCATCTAAATAAAATTTCTGTTCATGCTGATTCCTTGCGTCCGCTATTTTCCCTAAATAATCATATGTCCATGCAATGATTTCGTCTTTATCTGTTAAAAAGCTGTTTCTATCACGTTATTTTTTAACGAAAATTTAATTCATGTAATATTTTTTGTTGATGAAAATATGATATATTTGGAAGAGTGGGGCTATTTTCTATTACTGAAAGTAATTTTTAGGTGTATGAATTTTATTTCTTAAGAAAAAAGAATGTACCATTTGCCTCTGTTACATTTTTTCCTAAGTTTCAATACAGGTTTTGTTTCTTCCTGGGGACTTTTTAAGATGTAAGACTTCTCCAATAACTATATCTTCTTTAATAATGTTATACTCTAGCCGTTTAGATACTTCAGTATAGGTCTCACATCTAGTGGCTATTTCATCCACATAAAGTGAAACAAAGTCTTTTCGAAGATTTTTAAATACATTAAATACGATATTTTTTCTTTTAAAGACAATGTTTTATGTGCACTAAGTCATTTACACGTACTTGTACTTGCAATACATTCTATCGACCTCGTCATTCTTATATAACTGTAAAATTATAATACATACTAATACAAAATTTCGAATCATTTAAAATACAAACGATACGGCTATGAATAAATAAAGTCTGTCAAAAGAAAAGGTTTATTACAGTAAAAACCATGGAATCATGATTATATCTGAAAGAAAACTTTTATTATGCTGATCAGATATATTAAAATTTTCATTTTAACTACAAATAAGCATTGAAGGATGAGGTATAAATAAAATATCTACCTCTTGAACCTGTACTATGTTATGCAAATTAAATTACTGCACTTTATTCTTCTCTAGACTATATGTGTAGACACACATGAAAAATCTTAATCTTCGAACTATAACGTAGGTCTGGCGGTCGCTGGCTCTCATGTTTTGTATTTTTGAAAACGGAAAAAATAAAAAAAAATATATTTTGGATACTATCGAAAGAAGAAAACCAGAGCGAAAGCAGATGAAGTAGAAAGAAACATAATAGAAGGGAGCAAGACTAGCGATAGGGAGCATGGCAACAATTATGAATAAGTCATAATGAGTGAAGGAAGAAAGCGAATATGGTTACCTAAGCAGTTAAAGAACAAGAAAAGGAAAAAAAATGGAAATAATAGTTTTTTTTTTTAGGGGGTGGGTTGGCTCAGTGGTTAAAGTCATGACTTTGAGATCGTCTCAGGATCGAATCCCACCAGTATCAGGGATTTTTATTTAATTAAAACAAACTAAATATTAATTCTAATGCATAGGTAGGATTCCCCACTCGACCATTCACTGTTGGGTTCTAATTAACAGTGCTGTTCCTAAAGTGGCGCTGGGAAACAGTAACAAAGTCTGCACAGAACACGAGGCTAATGGCCGTAGTCGACGCCGATGACACCAAATTAAAAAAAAAATAGTTTTTTAAGATATTTTATTTATTCGTATTTAAAAAAACTATAATTGCAATTATAAACTTTTTTAAAACACAAACAACTGTAGACTGACATTTAAAATTGATTCAGAGGTTTCCATATCAGTACGTACTTTTTTGATGTATATTGTTCTTTAAAATAAATAACCAAATGACCATTAAATAGTGTTAACTCCTTATACAGGGTATTTTTGAAATCCATGTGCAGTTACCAGTTATGATTACACAATTATTGTAACAAATACAATTAGATTTATGCAGTGTGACGAAGTCACTAAATATTATTTTTAATTAATTATTAAAATGTATATTTTAATTGGTTTCCGCCTGGGAACGTTCCGAAAAGCCCCCGTATTTTTGTTTTCTAGAACTTCCTGTTCTTAAACATTTGCGAGAGCTCTCGTAGTTTAAAATATTTCCGTATTTACCGAAATTCAAATTCGGATTTGAACAGTCAATTTCATGTAAATTATCTAGGTCTATTCGGCAAGTATCAAAAGGACGTTTTTTATTTCTCTACTTGTAAATAGTGGAATTGAAAGTGGTTTCTCCCACTCCGAAATTGCTTGTGAGACATAAATATGCTAGCGCAAGAAAATTATCTCGCTCTCCCATCGAGTATTTTGATATAGTGCCAAAAAGTTCATTTTAATATTCCATATCGCCGAACACCCCGAAACTCAAGGTAGGAGCTATTTATTTATTTATTTTTTTTTTTAGAAAACCGCTGGTCATTTTTTTTTGAGATTTGGTAGACAGTGATTCAAGTGTATCACAGTGTCATCTGTTTACCTAATTTCCTTAAAAATACACCCAAGTCAAAACTCGAGTGTAGGGTCTAATTTAATTTCCTTTATTTTTTTTTTGTTTATTGGGAAAATATTGATTCAAGTATATCAAAGTCTTAGCTGTTCTACCCAATTTCCTTAAAAAGTCAGAGCGACCCTAATTCTACGTTTATTTCTAGTTTGCTTTCCCTCCAGAACTTATTCCGTTTCACCTTTCAAAACCACCCTAAACGAACTATCCGAATTCCTACAGAATTTAGTATTCGTCGTTCCCATCTGGATAGCAAAAATCCAAAGAATTTTGTTTAAAATCTCGTATTTCGTATCACCTCATCGTTGCTAGCATACGAAGGCTGCTAATCATTCGGTTTTTGCCTCTGGCGACCTGCCGTCTAGGTGAACGATTCATATTTTCTATTATACAGGGAGTGCTGAAATAAACGTTTAATTTATTCCGTATCGAATTAATAATAATTATCGTTTTAGTTATTTCATATTTTCTTTTTATTGTGTAACTGTTATATTTAAATAATTTATTTCATAGGAATATTGTGTTCTAATATACAGGGGGTACCGATATTGCCGTTTGAGCTATTTCATATTTTCTTTTATTGTTTAACCATTGCATTTAAACAATTTATTTGATAGAAATGTTATTTTCTACTACACAGGGAGCGCCGTAATTACCGTTCTAGTTATTTCATATTTCCTTTTAGAGTAAGATCCCAGAGCGATAAGATATAACTTATTTTCTCAAAGATGAAACCTTAAGTTCTCAGTAGCGTATCATGTGCTTTGAATACCTGCGTGTTTGTGAAGCTTGCCCTGTGGCACCTGGGCAGGTAACAGGTGTGAAAGGTAACTAAAAATAAGAGTTACTTAACTTAAATTTGTATGGCTTATTTTTAGATATATTTTATAGAATATTATTCTCAAGTAGTATCGCAAGTGTCAGACACTTTCCATGGACCAAAACTTTTGTCAGACGCTTTAAAGCTCCACAAAAAATAAATGATTTTTAGTTATTTTTAAATGTCTGATTTTTAAATATGTTATCAAGATAACTATTACAAAATTATATTTAATCAGTCGGACATATTGTAATGACCATAAATCCACTAAACACAAAAATTGTTCGGCCGTGAGTACGAGCGCGAGAGCACTATGCGCATGCCTTTCAGACCAAAGAATTTAAATATTTAAAAAAGTACTTACTGCTTTAGATTACATATTTTTGCATCTCTATTAAAATAAGCTGAATTTCAACATTAGATAATAATAAGTAATTATTAAATAATTTATTGCATATATTTGGTAAATTAATTTTTTTTCGGAGTAATTGTGTTTTATAAAAAATATTTTTATTATTTTTACCAAAGATAAAAGTTTTGACATTTTTAAGAAAAAATAATTTTAGTAAAAAAAAATTAACTATGGTTAGTAAGTGAAAGTATTTGATTGTCCTTAATCATCGTGATTATCATCAAAATAATCATTAGAATTTTCATCATTGTCCATTCGAGTCATCATCCTCATCGTCATCAGTTATGTTGTCGTTGCTGCTAGCTTCTTCTGTAAAAAACAAATAAACGAATTACAAAACATAAAAATACAAATATAAAACAAAAAATAGATTGTAAATGTGAAGTCAAAGTACAGTACCTGGATCTTGAAGTGATTCACTAATGTCTTCTGGTAATTGGTCACCATCAAACCAATGAAAGTGATATTGGTTTTCTTCTAACGTCCACCCATTATTTTCAGGAGTAAAGATGGTTGGTTGTTTTTAATTTGCATTATTCCATGTGCTAGCAATGTAATTAGCTCGGAGAAATTGTTGAAATAACTCAGTTTTGCATGGTGGTAAATTGCTAGCATCAAAATTTTTTGGTATTATTTAAAAACATCTAAAGTCGGGCAGCATCAACGTCAAGTATGCCAAGAACATTATAAATTTCGCAGATAAATTTTTGTACTTTGTTAAAAATATCCTGTTGTATGTGTGCATCGGTAAACGACTCTGGACTTCGGAATTGCATAAAAGCTAGCTAATATTCTTGCTTCTTCATCAATATATTAAAAGGTCTTTGTTTACCTTTTTTAAAAAAGGAGGGATTAAAGTCACACCCAGTCAATGCATGAAATTCTGGTAAACTTCTACACAAAAATGGGCTTAAAGGCTCGAATTTTTTTTTTAAATTAATGTATCTTTGGTTATTTCCGGTGCCTGCGTATAACCATACATTGGAATCATCATTTTTCAAATTATTCATATTTTCTAACATAATTATCGCAATATCAGTATCAGAACATCTAATGACAAAATTTGCTTGAGCGTATATATTACAAACATGAAAAACAACTTTTGTGTCAGCTTCATCATGCTCTGGACAGGATAAACTGTCATCTACACCTGATACAAGTTTTTTGTTATCAACGATGTAAGACTGACGTTGTTTTAAATTTATAATTATTTATTCTCAACAAAGAATACCATTTCATCAGATGCCCAATGTTGAATAAAGAAATCAACGAGGGAGCTTTAAAGCGTCTGATAAAAGTTTTGGTCCATGGAAAGTGTCTGACACTTGTGATACTACTTGAGAATAATAGTCTATTAAATATATCTAAAAATCAGCCATATAAATTTAAGTTAAGTAACTCTTATTTTTAGTTACCTTTCACACTTGGTACCTGGCCAGGTGTCACAGGGCAAGCTTCACAAGCACGCAGGTATTCAAAGCACATGATACGCTACTGAGAACTTAAAGTTTCATCTTTGAGAAAATAAGATGTCTTATCGCTCTGGGATCTTGGACTATTTTATTGTTTAGCTATTGCATTTAAATAGTTTTTGGTGGGAAAATTATTTTATAGTATACTAGGAGTACCGGAGGTACCGAACACTACCTCGAGTTGTTAGAGTGCTTTTATTTTATTTTTCTAAATTTATTTTGTTAATAATTGCTGTTTCTTTTCTTTTACTACCGGCTCTCAACCGCTTTATTTCAGGGTACTGTAAGCAGTGGCGGTTTGCCCGTAAGGGCACTTGGGCACGTGCCCTAGTATAATAAACAAAAAAAAAAATAACTTACATATTTTATATTTTCCTCAATGCCTATTATTATTTTATCTAATATTCAGCGCAAACCGCGTTGGCACGACACTGGACGACCGGGCGTTGAGCGACATTACGAGAATTCCGAAATTAAGTGGAACAGGGCACAGTAAATGTGTGCCTCTGTTGTATTCTCTCTCATTATGATGCGAAAAACAAGAACAATGACAATATCACTTAGCTTGAGATAAACACATTCGATGGATTATACGTCACAAGCGGGGCGCTGTCCTTATCGTGACGTGCTGTACCCATGGCACAGATTACCTAGACCAGATACGAATGTACGCAGCGGCATCTTTACCGGCTCCCTCACAAAGGCGATGCGTTTGTTGGGCCATGATAATAATTTATTTATTGTGATTACGAAAAAATGTTTGTTGGACCATTGGAATAGTTAGGAAATAAAACTTCAAAAAAAAATAACTTTTTTTTTATAAAGCAGTCAAACATATGATGAAAAAAAACTCAATAATATTTATAAATGGGACAAAATTTTAATTTTTCTTTTGGTTTTGTCTGACTTTTTCGAGGATTTCAAATCTCTGTTTGCATATTTAAGAGTATAAAAAATTCTAAGTCTTATACATAATTTAATGGTGTATATTTTCGCAAATTGTTTGCAAGGATCACAAAATTCTATTTTGCTCATCTCAAAAAGGTATGCGTTGGAAATTCCAGGCTTAGTTGACAAACTATCAAATAGAGATATAAATATTTTTTCTAATTTGAAAATATAGAAGAGAAATTTTTCGCTGGGAGATTTTAAATGGCCAAACACCTTTTCTTCAGAGTCGTATGCTTTAAAATGCGTTAACAAGTTAAAATTGTTAATTAAATTGCAGTGGATATGTAATGATTTTTTGATTAAATAGCCACATACATAGTTAAATGCATTTTGAGTGGTCACATTTAGCTCCCTGTAGTCACATTCAGAAATCGTTATTGCCCCAACTGATTGTTTTGAAATATATTTAATTTTCATTAAGCGGAGAACTTGTTTTCCTAAGGGAAAAACGAATCCCGGGATTCATTTCCAGTGTGTGCCCCACTGCTGCATGTCTAAGATAAGGCCCCACCAAGATCTAGCAGCAACAAAACTGGTTCGTTGCCGGCATTTTCTAGCTTTTACATTTTAACTTTTATACTCGTACTGTTAAGACAAGTAAAGTTCCGCTTTTCCTAAAGTTTTTGTCATTTAAAAAACAATTTTTATTAGTAAACCAAAAAGTTATCTGTATCCCATGTTCTTTTTACACTTTTTACAACATTTTTTGAATAAATTTATTATAATGAGCATTTTTTTTAATGAAATAAATCCATATTTACTTTATTAATGACATTTAATGTTCATTTGGCTTTAAAGAACTGTATATAACACATAAGTATAGTTTCTCGTAACCTTTGTATGTTTTAGTAGAGATCATTAAAATTCACCGCAGCTTGTAAGTTAAAATGTAACAAAAATGAGGCACTTGACTGAGCCTTGAGGAACAACTGTTTAACAATTTTGTGATGAATCTGTATAATATTTTATTATTTTCATTAAATAAAAAATAATGTAGTAACCAGATATGATTGATACATAATAAATATTTACTACTTTACTGTATTTTTAAGAATCGCCTTTCGTGGGATTAACAAAATCTGAGGAATCTCTGCATAAAAGGACGTCTAGTGAAAAAGTGAAGAAACGTATGAAAATTACGGATCTGAAGACTTTCGTTGAGACGAAATTGTTATCGAAGTCTGATAAAGCTTTGGAAAAAATCGGACAAGAGGAACAAAAGCCTTTAGGCCAAGTCTCGGTGGGTTCAAGGCGAATTCTAAATGTACTCGTATGTATCTTTCTCTCTCTTTATCTGTTCTGTTTTCTCTTACTATCCGATCAGTGGTGAATTAAGGAAAAACAAACTGTGTATCTCTTAATACGTCATTGGTTTCTTTTCATTTTTCAATTTTCCTTTTTCCTTCTTCTTCTATATAATTAAATAATTTTACAGTTTTAACAGTATCTACCGATTTAATTTCAAATACGATAAATACTATTTTTTAACAGTATGAATAAAAGAGGAGTTCAGTAAAAGTGGGAATATAACATCATATTCCATAGCCGTAATTTGCAAAATAAGTTTCTGTAATATAAATAAGGTCACGGCATATAAAATGGTATTTATGCACTTCGTAGAATAAATTTTAAATGAAGAAGGTTATATTTTTATAAAAAATAAAAATAAACCTTATGCTTCTGACAAAATTGCTGCACTTTAACATTGAACGAATTAAATTTAACCAATAAATAAGAAATTTTATATGTTGTTAATGGGATTAAACTTTTTTTAATCTCTTGTCATTAAAAGTAACACTTAAAACCAAAGATTCAAAAATATAAAAAGTTGAAAAATTTTCTTTAAAAGTCCCTGTCTTCACTATAACTATTGGTATCATTATTATTGTAATTTCTAAGGTTTATTATAATAGGGTCTATTAAGTTTTCCATTGCTATATCCACTTTCCAAAATGAATTTTCCACGTTTTTAACGTGATCAATGCATTTCCTCCAATGTTCTCCATTTACATCTGAACCCAGACAACACACCAAATCCCAGAGCTATCCACAGAATATCTTTTGTGGATATCCAATATATCCACAGGATATCAGAAATATTCCGTGGATCTAATATGGATATCCAAATGTCCGTCTACATCCAGAATATAGAAGATATCCTATGGATATTCAGCAAAATATCTAATGAGTACCTTCCAGACAATACAAGAAATCCCAGAGATATCCACAGAATATATTTTGTGGATATCCAATATGGATGTAGAATTCAGATATTCAGCAAAATATTGTGTAGGTATCTTTAGTAGAGGTTCATAAGTAACCAATGATTATTGAATAACGTCGAAAGAAAATAGAGATAAAAAATATTTCCAACAATCTGCCTTTGATTTTGCCCACTATAAGGGCACTAAGGAGAAAGTCATCGTTATTAGGACTCTTCAGCAATAAATGGAAATTCTCGACTCCAGTCTCTAATAGAGTCTGATTGTGAAAAAAAAATTCGATCGAACTCATTTACGGCGGGTTGAGCATGAGTAGATACGAAAGTGGTATCGCCATCTATACTTAGGAAGCAAAATCAAAAATTACATCTAGTAGATATCCACGATGGTTTGCGTCCGCGCTTAGACATTGATATATTTATATTTATAGTGGATGTCCATGGGATATTGAATACACCTTAAAAAAATTAATTTTAAATATCTGAACGGTACTATTAGCCACAATGGCGAGCACAATGGCGTAATTTTTTAATAATTTGCTATATAATTACTATTATTTATGGACATTTGCATGTCTATAAATTACATTTCATGGATATAAAATAGATATCCACCATGGACTGGACATTCAGTGGATATTGGGATGTTCAGTAGATATCCAAAGGATTTGGTGTGCTGTCTGGGAAACGGCCTTAAAAAATAAATTTCGCAGATCAGGTAATTTAAATGTATTTGTTTCGAGAAGCAACACGTTTTAATTGTGACCAGGTCAGTTCAATGGGATGGGATGCGTGATAAGGAGGCAACATGAGAATTTAAATTCCTTTTTCTAGGGCCATCTCGTCTATAATATATTTTTTGAATTTGTTTTTATGTTGCCTTGCTATTACGAGTAATTCTGCCTTTAAGGATTAATGAGGACTAATAATATTTTTAGAATAAAGCCATTTTGAAATATCTTCTTTTTTCCATCTTGTTGTAGGTAGTGACTCGTTTAATCGACTGTGATAGGATGCAATATGCATTATCCAAAACAATATCGGAGCTGGCTGAAATTTTTTTAATAATGTTCTGAAACCAATTTTCATACACAGGGCCATCAATTTATTTATGGTAGTATTTTGTTTTCTTTGACTCGAACATTAATAAATCATCTGGCAAAAATCCATCGGTGTGGGTTATTATTAAACGATTTAATTTTCCTGTTGGATTTTTTAATCCACAAGAGACCCCTTCCATAAAGACGAAAATGTGGCATAACATTTTTTAAAATGTCGCTTCGTTTTCGAAATACAGGGTGTTAAAAAAATAAAATTTAATGGGTTATATTCCAGTGATATTTGGTACACATAATAAGGGGTTTTACCTAGATAACATTTATACATTCTTAGCATATTTTTTAGTTTTGATTGAGGTATCTTGCCAAATTTTTGTTACTATATGTCTAGCATTAACCCATGTCATTTAAATTAAATATTTGCCTTCCCTTGTTAAAAAGCTGTTTCTGTCACGTTTGTAACGAATATTTAATTCTTGTTATATTTTTTGCAGATGAAAATATGATATATTTGGAATTTTTTAAGTGTAGGAATTTCATTTCGAAAGGTCTTGTTTCTTCCTGTGAGCTTTTTCGGATGTGAGACTTTTCCAAAAACTCTATCTTCTTTAATAATGTCACATTTAGTGTCTATTTCACCCACAGAAAGTGAAACAAAGTCTTTCCGAAGATTATTAAATACAATTAGTACGATATTTATTTTTTCTTCTGAATGTAATGCTTTATGTCCAATAGATCGCTAACGCGTACTTGTGCTTGCAATATTTTCTAATGCACTCGCCATTTTTATATGACTATAAAATTATACTATATACTAATACATAATTTCGAATCAATTAAAATACATACGATATGGCTATGAATAAATAAAGTCTGACTTGTCTGTCAAAAGAAAAGGTTTATTTCAGTAAAAACCATGGAAACATGATTAATTCTAAGCGAAACGACTTTTATCAGGCTGATCAGATGTATTAAAATTTTCATTTTTACTACAAATAAGCATTAAAAGATGAGGTATAAATAAAATGTTTTCCTCTTGAACATGTACTACATTTTGCAAATTGAATTACGGCACTTTTTTCTTCTCTAGACTAGTCAATAATCACAAATGCTGTAAAAAAATAACAATAACTGTTTATTGTAATTCTTTATTTTTCATATTTGAAATCAGCTCATTAAGGAGAACTGAAAGTTTTTCCTAATCTCTCTGACAAAAGGAAAAAGGAGACTTCTCACCTAATTTTAAGACGAAAATGTGGAATAAAATTTTTTAGAATGTCGCTTCGTTTTCGAAATACAGGGTGTTGAAAAAATAAATTTTAATGGGTTATATTCCAGTGATATTTGGTACACATAATAAGGGGTTTTACCCAGATAACATTTATACATTCTTAGCATATTTTTAGTATACACTTTTTAAGAATACGCATATGCTGAGAATATTCTTTATTTGCATTTAGTACATTCTCAGAATATACTAAGCATATGTAACGTGACGTTGTTTATACGTGATATGCAGATAATAAGAATGTACTTCAAGTATGAGTACAGTATGCAATAAGTATCTACTTTAATTTGATAGTACGTTCTAAGTATATGCTAAGTATTTAAATATAGCATATGCTAGGCATATACTAGACACCCTAATACAGTATGTTTTATTAATATTGAATATTATAGAATAAGTGTTTATAATGAAAGTCGTGACCATTTTTTAAATCTTTATTTCAAAAAATTCATACTATTTTATTACAAATTCTTTCTCTGGCGTTAACCAACCAATATTTTATTGTATCAATGGCTTGAGTTTCATTTGTTTGATTCCATTGGATCTTCATTGAACCTAAAAAATAAAAAAAATCAACAAACTTGGTACATATTCAAATTAAGTGTACGTATCTAATAGAATATTTTAATCGAATTTGTCGAACGTAAAACATTAAAAATTGTACATGGCATTTCACTAACAAAAACAAGAGTTACATAAATGATTATTATGTTTAGTGAAAGTACAAATATATTTTTTTTAATTCTTATTGAATTTATCTGAGGTAATAACTTAAGAGACTTTGACAAACATATCTTTTAATAATCAAAAAATAGTTTCAAATCACCTTCAAAAAAAACAAAGACATCATATTAAAATCTAGCAAACACATTCAATATACAGAGTGAAGTTAATAATAATAATTGAGAATTACACTGGGAAATTTCAACACTCTCCCTCAGTGTGTATTCTCCATTATTTTTGCATATAAATAATTTAAGGAATCTCTTGATAAAGGCTTTGTTAACATATCTGAAATATTTTCCTTTGATTGAATATATTCGATGTTAACATCTTTCGATATAACGCGTTCCCTAACATAATGATACTGAATATCTATATGCTTGCTTCGTTGATGAAGAGCTGGATTTTCAGAAATATGTATTGCGGCCTGGTTATCACAAAGTAATAGTGTATTGGTTTGACCAAGAAGATCTTTTATGATATATTGCATCCAAATAGCTTGTCTACAAGCTATGCTTAGTGCCATATATTCAGACTCTGTTGTGCTTACTGCCACAGATTGCTGTTTCTTAGTAGTCCAAGATACAGGAGCCAATCCATAAAAACCCATATATCCACTATACGATCGCCTATCATCAATGCAACTTGCATAAGAAGCATCACTAAACATTGATATTGATGGTGAAATTGTGTATTTGTATATAAGTTTTTGATTTACGGATCCTCTGAGATAACGTAAGAGATGTTGAATCATATTATCATGAATAACCGTAGGATCTACACAAAATTGTGATAATATATTAACTGCAAACGTTATATCTGGCCTTGTTCCTGTAGCGAGGTAAAGAAGACTTCCAATTTTTGATTGGTAACATTTTTTATCGGTTCTCAAATCACCTTCTTTTGCTTTTTGTGGCTTGCAGCCTGGATCCATTGGCGTAGATGTAGGATTGCAGTTAGACATTTTATACTTCTCCAGTAATTTAAGAATATACTGTTTTTGATGTATATATACATAAGTTGGGCCCCATTCAATTTGTAACGATAATAAAAATTTTGGTATACCAAGAAAAGTGACTTCAAAATTTGTAGAGTATTTTCGATTTTGCGTATCCTTTCTTCGGTACTTCCTAATAATAATATATCATCTACATATATTGCTAGAGCCAGTTGATAATCCGATGATACAAATAAACATGGATCTGCAACTGATTGGTGGAGATTAATGCCTTTAAGAACTGGTACTAGCCTATGATTCCATTGACGTGGGGCCTGCTTTAATCTATAAATACTTCTTTTTAGAAGACATACTCTCCCTTGTTCCTCACTCAAACCTTCTGGTAATTTCATATAGATTTGAAAGTCTATGTCGCCGTTGAGAAATGCAGTCTTTATGTCTAGCTGTCTGGCAACCATTTGTTTGTTAACTGCATGTGCTAGTAAAATTCTAACTGTCTCGTAGCGCACTACGGGATCAAAAGTATCCTCAAAGTCAATACCGTGTATTTGACTATACCCTTATGCTACTAGTCTTGCCTTATATTTGGAGATTTTCCCATTATCTCCTAGCTTTTTCTTAAAAACCCATTTACATCCAATGGTTCTTTCTCCAGGAGGCATTTCAATAATCTCCCAAACATTATTTTTCTTCATTGACTCGAGTTCATCATTGATGGCAGCTATCCATAAATCTGATTCAGGTCCTCTAACAGCATCTATATATGAAAGTGGTTCATCTAAAGCTAAGTTACAAAATTCCTCTGTATAGCGAATAGGCGGTTTACTTTCTCTTGCGCTGCGTCTGAAGGATACATAATTTGGTGTTAAATCTGGTTCTTTACTGGATGTTGATGGCGTAGAATTTGGTACTAAGTCTGGTTCCTCATAGGGTGTTGATGACAAATTAAATTGAATTTCTTTATTTTCACTTTGATCAGTCTCTCCACTATTTTCATTAGGATTTTGTACAGGGGTATTGTTTAGTTCCTTTCTTTCTAATGGTGATATAAATATTACTCCTTCTTGACCTTCTTGAGGGATTAACTTAAAGTCTTTCGACACAATTATAGTTTTACCATTCCAAAACCGGTACCAGCCTGCTTTTTTGCCAAATCCGATTAGAAATGATTTGTAGGCTCTAGGATACAGTTTGCTTCCTGGCTTTTGAGTTGCCGAAGGGATATTTACATAGGCCTTTTGGCCGAAGTATTGTAGATGACCTATCTTTGGTTTCATTCCAAAAAACATTTCAAAGGGAGTTTTTTTATTGAATGCGTGAGGAATTCTATTTTTTATATATACCGAGTGTGCTACCGATTCTGCCCATAATGTCAAGGGCAAATCAGAATCAATTAGATTGGTTCTAGACATTGTAGTTACAGTTCTATTTAGTCTCTCTGCTAATCCATTCGTTTCATGTATATATGGTATAGAATTTTCATGTTCTATACCGCGTCACTTAAAGAATAATTGTAAAGTTCTAGATTTATATTCACCACCATTATCGGATTTGAAAATTTTAATGTTTCTCCCTGTTTGCTTTTCGACCTTTTGTACATACTCTTTTATTGCTTCTAGCGCATCACTTTTTTGTTTTAAAAAATTAATCTCTGTGTAACGGGAATATTCATCAATGAATGAGATGTAGTATAGACTTCCACCTATTGATTTCGTTGAGAATGGTCCACATATATCAGAGTGAATTTTTTCTAGCAAGTATTGACACACATTTCCAGGCTCTCTTGTTATTCTTCTAGTCATTTTGGAAAGTTCACATGCTTTACAGTCTATTATGATGGATTTAATATTCGGAATAACATTAGGATCAGCTACTGCGCACTTAAGATCTCGGAAGGAACTTATAGGAAGATGTCCCAATCGTCTATGCCAACTAGTTATATTTTCTGAGGCATTACTAAAATTAGATGATTGCAACTCAGCTTCCTGGAAAACATTTTCTTTTAATTGAGATACAATCCACCCAATCATACGTCCATTTTTCCATAATGTTATATCTTTATCACCTTTCATTGTTACTCCATTTGTTCTGATAGTTTCCCAAGACATCAGTGAACACTTTAATTCTGGAGCATACAAGACATTGTGTAATCTGACATTCAGAGTTGAACCATCAGGTAATATAGCTTTAAGTTTAACTTCTCCGATATGAGTAACTTCAATCTTTTTATCATTACCCAGTCGAATGAAACTGTTGTAGGGACGAAGATTACAAAATGCATCTTTATTTCCAGACATATGAGAAGTTGCACCTGTATCAAATATCCATCTGTTTGATTTAGAACTGATTGTAAATGCTGGATAGGCATGCTCGTCATCTTCTGAATCCCATACTGTATTATTTGTTTTTTCATCTTCTTTTTTATTTCGGCAGTTTATTATTGTATGTCCTTTATACCATTTTTTCTTATCTTTACAATACGTGCATTCTTTTGTATTATATCTTCTAAAATTTTTATTTCTTCCCAAGAATGCTTGTTCATCTTCAGCTATAGTATTAGTTTTTGTAGACAATTCTAATAATCGTGCGCATACATCATCATATGTTAAGTTTTGTTTAGTTTTTAGATTATCTATTATGTTATCTAATTTTTCTGGTAAGGTTGTGAGAAAAAGTGATCCCTTTGCCTTCATTGAATTTGCTAGCGGACGTAGTGCAGCTTCTAGGGAATCGCGTTCTTCATTGAAAGTAACTGAAGTCCTTTCTACTAACCGTGACCACAATTCATTGTATTTAGCAATGTGTTCCTGTATTTTGGCTTTATTTTCGCATTTAATCCCAACTATTGATTTTACAAGAGCGTGAAGAGAGTATTCATTTTTTCGGTCAAACAGATCGTTTAAAACTCTCCACATATCCCAAGAATCTGTGTAGCAAGTGATCTGAGAAGCGATATTCGTATCCACATTGAAAAGAATAAAAGCCCTGGATAAGGAATGACGATACCTCCAGTCTTCACATTTAGAAACATAATTGTTTTTTTCTTCTGCATGTTTATTTGAATCTTTCGTATCAAATTCTGGAACATTTAGTGAAGGATTCGTTTCTTCTCCATTGACTATTTTGTACAGATTATATAAATCCATATAAGCAAAAGCCATTGCTCGCCAGGAGTGGAAGTTAGATAATCCATGAAGTTTATCTATCTTTGGAAACTTATCCATAACTGTATTTTATGCAATTTAATTGCAAAATATTGTGTCTAGTTTCTTTTAGTTATAGCGTTGTCTGGGCGCATAACCTATTGAATTTATCTGAGGTAATAACTTAAGAGACTTTGACAAACATATCTTTTAATAATCAAAAAATAGTTTCAAATCACCTTCAAAAAAAAACAAAGACATCATATTAAAATCTAGCAAACACATTCAATATACAGAGTGAAGTTAATAATAATAATTGAGAATTACACTGGGAAATTTCAACAATTCTTACCACCATTTTGTAGTTTTCGTCCTCCTTTAGCTAATTTTCTAGTTCTTCCAGGTCAATTTCTGGCCTTACAGGATTTTTTTCATAGAAAGTGTGTATGTAATTCTGGTAACACTGTATTTTAGTTTCAATCCGCCATTAGTATTAACCATATTAATAAATTAACACTTGCAATTAATATTTGGGATATCCTTTGTTCTAACATCACTTATAGATCCTAAAAACTACAAATCTAGTAAAATTTGTTTATTTTTGTATAGAACACACGATGCAATTAATTTTTATTAATTTATTTACCTATTACAAACTGAAACGAGATCAAAAAAATTTGTAGGAATTGTAGGTTATGTTATTCTTCTTCTTCTCTTCTATTAATGTTGTGAATGTTTTTTGGCTGAACACTCAACAGTGCGTTTGCTAGCTAATTATCAGATCAGCATCTGAAAAAAATTCATATAGATATGTAAATAAACGTGTTTTTACATGTATTTGGTGTTAATTTTTACCTGCAAGCATTTAGAACATTCTCAGAATATGAGGTACATGCTGGGTATATGACTTTTAGTATCTTCTAAGAATATCATGTTATAGCACGTGCTCAATATATACTTTTTAGAACATACTTTCAAAGTATATACTAGGTATAGAACATAAACAGAACGTTCTTTGTATATTTATAGGACATTGATGTTATGTGGGTAGTACTTTACTTTGTGTCATTTCAAACTTTTAATTAGTTCACTAGCGGAGTTCCGGGTAACGAGTTCCATAATTTCGCAAAAATAAATAATGCGGGCTTGTTTAGCGTTGAATATATTTATCTTATCTAACGTAAAATTAATTTTAAGTAAAGTACTAAAACCCCATATTATGTGTACCAGATATTACTGGAATATCGTTTGCCAGTAATTAATAATAAACAGAAAAAGCATCAAATTGTATTTTTTCAACACCCTGTATTTCGAAAACGAAGCGGCATTCTAAAAAATTGTACTACATTTTCGTCTTAAAATTAGGTGAGAGAGATTTATCCTCTTCCCTTTTTTCAGAGAGGTTAGGAAACACCGTGTATATACAAGGTATAACAAATATAATTTTTTTGAAATAACTGTTGAAATTAAGTCATTTAACTATTAATCAATAAAAAGCATCTCTATTGACCAATTTCTGTGACCAATAATATTTTTATCATATTCAGTTTAATATGTTAGTTTATCAATTTCAATGTAAATTTTTGGATATTTGTTTTTATAGCAAGACTATCATCGGAGTTTAGATACGGGGGATGAAAATCTCACAAGGCCTCAATCTTCAATTTCCAGAATGTTTGAGATACCGAGTAACTTAGTCAAAGGAAAAAGTATGCCTAGTCTGAGGTAAGTTTAAACACTATTTAGTATTATATGCATAAGAGGTGAGGTTAGAAACCGTTTGGTATATATTTTAAATTATTTTGAAATTAATTATATACTCTTTTAAAAAATTATCTACTATTTTTTGAATTATTTTTTTATTAATGCTTAACTTAAAAACTAGAAACTTATAATGTATAATCTATAAAACAAAACCGAATACGTATCATTAAGAAATTAACTTTTTAAAATTTTTAGTAGGTATTGGTAGTGATTATTCCCAGTTTAGTTGCATTCCCAGTAAACTGTGCATATCTAGAAAATAAAAAGTAAAATACAAAGAACCATGAGCTTAATTTAAACACTTATAAGTATTCATTTGGAATATTCAAACAAATCTCAAATGTACCTATTTCTAAATTTATACAAGTTCGGCAAATCTCTAATACAGGTTGGCAATTTGACAAAAATGTTAAATAAATCGGAGAAATTACAAATAAACTGCGGAAACGAAATAAAATAAATCGTCGTAAATGAGATACCAATGAAGGCCCTACACGCTCCGACATGACCTGCAGGCCTAAACGCACAGTTCTGATCTAAAGCCAAGTTTTAATCAGCTCATTTCACTCTTTATCTTTACATTAGACAAAATATGACAAAAGAGGAGAGGCCACAGAGGAGAGGCCAAAGAGGAAAGGCCAGATGTGAGTCAGGTCGAGCACTTCACGTTGAGTTATGAACAGAATTGATGGACTATAAAGTTTAAATCTCACAAAAATCGTAGTGTGTAGCGCCTCCTTTAGTCATAATAAGCGTTAAGCACAGGAGGTAAATCGGCTTATGAAAATATCTCAATCGTAAATCACTTGTATTGTCTTTAACTTTAAGGTCGCTATTTGAGTGTATTTTACATGGTAAAAACAGAGGTTAACATTTTAAAAAAACTTAGGGGGAGACCTATGTATGTATATGAGTTTTTTGACTAGCCCAGCATGCCAGACTTGGTCAAAGGCTTTTTGAGATTTGGCGAGAGTAGTGTGAAGTGCAGAGATTGCGTCCTGAGCAATGAACTGGAGTGGGGTAGAAAGCTAATGTGCATATTGTATCAATTGAACAAGATGCGACTCGATGGGCGCAGCCATTTTTATTTCTCATCTCACTCGGGAGTATTTATAATAACCATTTTCTGTTTCACATTGTTATTGTTCAATCCACAGGCTGGTGGATCAGACAATAACAAAGTGAAATAGAAAATGGTCGTTATAAATACTCCCGAGTGAGATGAAAAATAACCTGTCTTCGCCCATAGAGTCGCATCTCAAGTCTATTGTACAAGCATTCTACCCCACTCCAGTTCATTGGTCCTGAGTGGAGTGATGAAGTCTGAAACCATGTTGGGAGTAAGGTATGATGATACACTCTTCACAAAAGTCCCAAATTCTTTTCTTGAGCAGAGGTTTAAGGAGTTTATCTAGTACTGATATAAAAGAGATAGGACGGTATGAGTTTAAGGATTTGGGGTCTTCGTCTTCTTTGGGAAACAAAATGTTGTTGGAGGATTTCCAGGCAAGTGGAAAGTAGGAGAAGAAGAGGCAGGCGTTCAGGAATAGGGTAAGGATATGAAACATAGTTTCAGGAAAATATGCGTTCTTCTATGTATGGAAAAGAGCCCAGAGGCCGTGTTTTTGGGAGCTATTCAGCCGTATTGGACGTATTGGTGGGTGAATGGGGGCGGTGAGGGGGTTTTCGACATCCAATGGAAAGACTTGAGCGGCAAGTGTCTGATGGATGTTGTATTATGTCTCGTGTCGGAAATGGTCTGTAAATTAAGGGTTGTCAGGGATTCTTAAAATGGCTTCAAGGTGTGTATTGTGTGCTAGAGCTTTTTCGTTGGCAGTTGTGTGTATTATACTGTCGATTTCGATGTGGGAGTAAGTTTCGGCTTTTTGACCAGTGATGATTCGAAATTTGTCCCAAAACTTGGAACCATCTTTATGATCCAAATTGGAATAAAAAGTAATTCTAAAAAATCGACTTCAAAATCGTGCAGATGTCATCACCACATCTTGACCAAATTTATAGGGGACCACCCCTGAGGTACACCCTTTTTAACAAAAAAAATTATTGAAATCGGGTACCGTGTAATAGTATATTACATTAAGAGTGTGGAAAATCACTTTTCACACAAGTAATGTACAATATTTTTCCTACGACCACAAAATAATTTCATCAAAAAATGTAAAACCAGGTTATTATTATAATAATTAAAATGTATTTAAAAAAATAATCAACAATAATCGTATTTATCCAATTTTCATATTTTCTAAACAAATAAAAAAAACTCTGGCACAGCCAGGATTTGAACGCGGTCGCTCGACGGTCTCAAATTGCAAAGTTGACGCTCTTACCAACTAAACTAACAGGTCTTACGTTAATTGATTGATCTAATCGCTTATGTGTTTAACCAGAATAAAAAGCAAACATATCTTAGTTATTTTAAAATTATTTTAATAATAATTGTTAAAGATAAATATCTAGGATCTAATTTACAACAATTTCAATAATTTAACAATCATATCGATTTTAGTATTAATATGGACATTACAAAAATCAAAATAGAAATGATATGTTTGACATTTTGTGACAGCTAGGTACTGCGGAAAGTAGCATATTCGTACACGGGTGGAAAGAAAATTCTTATTCATACGCGTGTGATATAGGGCACTTTCCATAGGACTATATAGTGTGATATGTATCACTTTTCTAAGTGGTCGTAGAAAAAAGAATTACCGCTGAACATACATAAAAAAAATATTATGACAAATTGAGAACCTCCTTCTTTTTTGCAATTTATGGCCATTTTTCACTTGGGTGACTAATGCCTACCATAAATTGCTCGTTTAATAATATACTATTGTCCATTTTAATAGTAAAACACAAACACAAATACAAACACAAACACAAACACAAACACAAACACAAACACAAACACAAACAAACACAAACACAACACACACAAACACAAACACAAACACACACAAACACAAACACAAACACAAACACAAACACAAACACACACAAACACACAACACAAACACAAACACAAACACAAACACAAACACAAACACAAACACACAAACACAAACACAAACACAAACACAAACACAAACACAAACACAAACACAAACACAAACACAAACACAAACAAACACAAACACAAACACAAACACAAACACAAACACAAACACAAACACAAACACAAACACAAACACAAACACAAACACAAACACAAACACAAACACAAACACAAACACAAACACAAACACAAACACAAACACAAACACAAACACAAACACAAACACAAACACAAACACAAACACAAACACAAACACAAACACAAACACAAACACAAACACAAACACAAACACAAACACAAACACAAACACAAACACAAACACAAACACAAACACAAACACAAACACAAACACAAACACAAACACAAACACAAACACAAACACAAACACAAACACAAACACAAACACAAACACAAACACAAACACAAACACAAACACAAACACAAACACAAACACAAACACAAACACAAACACAAACACAAACACAAACACAAACACAAACACAAACACAAACACAAACACAAACACAAACACAAACACAAACACAAACACAAACACAAACACAAACACAAACACAAACACAAACACAAACACAAACACAAACACAAACACAAACACAAACACAAACACAAACACAAACACAAACACAAACACAAACACAAACACAAACACAAACACAAACACAAACACAAACACAAACACAAACACAAACACAAACACAAACACAAACACAAACACAAACACAAACACAAACACAAACACAAACACAAACACAAACACAAACACAAACACAAACACAAACACAAACACAAACACAAACACAAACACAAACACAAACACACAAACACAAACACAAACACAAACACAAACACAAACACAAACACAAACACAAACACAAACACAAACACAAACACAAACACAAACACAAACACAAACACAAACACAAACACAAACACAAACACAAACACAAACACAAACACAAACACAAACACAAACACAAACACAAACACAAACACAAACACAAACACAAACACAAACACAAACACAAACACAAACACAAACACAAACACAAACACACAACATCGCGAATATAGTAAAAGTGGATTCAGGGGACTACAAAACGTAAAAATCCGTTAAAAACTCGAGGTCGAAAAAATCATGTTATCTATACTTTCATAATATGTATACAGATAGAAAAGTAAAAACTAATATATGTTATGTTGAGAATGGGGTGTTAATACACTGCGACCTAAAACATCTATTGAGTCCCCTTATGTCGCCAATGCACTAACGACCCTTTCAATCCTATTTTCTCAAGGAAGTGGCTTCAAGTTAGGTAAATCTCCCTCTTCTGTTTGATATCCTTCTAGATATAGTGCCCTTGGATTGTGGAGTGCTACACATTCAGTTAGGATGTAAATCTGAATCTGCACTTACTATCCTCTACTACTCTCAGTTTACTTAGGTATCCTTTTAGTCGGCAATGCCCGTTAAGGATCCCTGTTACAATACGTAGCCTGTTTTTGCTCAGGCAGATGCAAGCTTCCGATCTTTTCTGGTTGTATTCATTCAGAAGTATCTTAGCCTGTCTCAGCCCCAAGAGATTGTTTCAATTATCGGTTCTTCTGCAGCCCAATTCTTTTTTAATCTCTCCTAATGTAAGTATTCTAATATTTTTTGTACCTAATGTTATGTTATCTTTATCATCCTATGAAATTGTTGGTAAATGGAATCACAATATTTTGAATTTTGACAAAACACTATGTTAAAAACGCTTTAAAAATTATTCAATAGGGCATATATAAAAACAAATCTAAAACCAGCCACATCTTGGTGGAACCTTTATAGCCAAATTTCCTAGTTTTATCTTTTTTGATAAAATTATTTTGTAGTCGTAGGAAAAGTATTGTACATCACTTGTGTGAAAAATGTCACGTTCCAAACTCGTAATGTAATATACTATATTACAGCAAAACAAGTATAATATACGAGATGAACTATGTATAGAAATATAGCCAAAAGAGGATATTTGAAGATATATCTTTCTTTGCCTTCTCATATTGCTTTTTTCGATTCCTTTGTGCCTTCGTTAAACTATCGACCTGTTTACGAGATTTACCGAATATGTTATATTTAAAATTCTTATAGCACAACAATATTTTTAATAGTTGTTTTAGTGTTTTTACCCAACAATTAAATGTTTAATGTCACGGGCGTCACTGTGCAAAATTCGATAATTTACAATGTTTTAAAATTTTATTTAGAATATTTTTTCTTGTTTTTTTTTTTAAATAGCTTTTTTCGTATTATACCAACAAATCCATAGTAGGGCAGTATAAACATTCTAAATACATTATTTGTTGTGCAGTGACTCCCTCAATGTTAAATGTACCCACTTCATCTTTATCTTAATGTGCATCTTTGTCTGTCTGAATGTTCTTATTATTCTGTCTTTCTTAGCTGTATTTTAGATGAACTAACCCAAGGGGGGTAAGTATATTGAAGTTTAATATAGAAATTATATTAGGCAATTGACAAATAAAAAATACACACATAAAAACAAATGAGTGATTTAAAAAGGAAGACAGTAGCGGATTATAGAAAATAACACTTGATTCTAACAATCAATTTACGGAAGATATTGAAGAGACATTTTTCATGTGTGTATTTAAAAGGCTTCTAGAATTATTATTTATTACAAAAGATTGGCTAATATAATATCTTATTTTCTAAAAGCTTCATATTTTCCCTTTTCTAGTAGTAGTCATCCTATCCTGCTCTATTTAAATAAGTTTTGACCAAAAATATTAATATATTATTCAATAAAAATATTCATCAGGTATATTGACGAAAGCCACTGGGAAGTGAAAAGAGCGGGGAAATTCTCGTCATCGCAGCCCATGACCAACCCGATAATAACCGTTACTGAACATACACCAACGCCATCTCCAGATTATTTAAAAAGACAGGTTAGACTTTTTATTAAAATAAACAAAATACCTTGTGTTTCATCTAAGTGAGCTATAGAAAGTATTAACAATAAAACATTTTTAGGGATCCATGGATAGTCAATTAGACGTTGCAAGCTTATCGGGAAGTAAGCTGGGCAACTGGCAGGAACGAAAAGCAAGCTTAACTCGATCTCAAACTGATTCTAACATTACCTATGCAGGAGAAGATGTCCCTGAGGCACCAGGAGCTACTTGCTACATCACTAAAGACGGCGACATAGATTTACAAGTAGTATTGCAGGTAATTATGAAGACAAATCAAACATTATATTATGATTTGTACAAGTAAAGTGTTCAAATTGACATAACTGAAGCTTGACAATAGTGAACGTAGTACTCAAATTACTCTAGAACATTGCGTACAGTTTACGAAAACCACACAAAAAGTAATCAAGCGTCGTAAAGTCAGGACATGGACTGGCCATTCAATTTCAACATGATAAAAACTGTTTTATTCATCTTGCTAGTGTAAGATTTTCTAATCATTTCATTAAGGTTACAATCATCTAATTATGGTAATTAAAAGTTTCCTTATAATATCCAGTTACTCCTAGCATTTAGCAATCTTTGATTATTTATAATGTCAGCTTAAACAAACTTTTTCTGAGAAATTGAGTGTACGTTTCCAACACCCAATATAGATTTCCTTGTTAGTTCTGTTTATTGACTGGGTCCGAATGTTCTCCATTAGTTTTCCATATATTGTATTATTTGTATTGCATTTATTTAGAGATTTTTCAAATATTTGTTTAAGGCTGTTCACAGGACGTCTTTAAGAGACAACGCATCATGCACTTTAAGAGTACTAGAAGTAATATTAAACATCATAGAACTATTAATGGACATGGGAGTTCTGAAGCAATGCTTAAAAGACGAAGCAATGGGTAGTACGGCTTCTCAACAAGAAACTGCAAGCCCAGATAAGAGAACAGGAAAAATGCCCTCGAGTACTACCCAAGGATCAATTGGTGTTGGAGCAGAGTCCGAGAAAAATAAACCAGTGTCCTCACACAGGCTTATTATGAACATCATAATAAGGTAAACATTCATTGATTATCATACAAAATATCTTGCAAGTAGCATTCTATATCAACATCCTGGTAAAAATGGTGAATTAAATAGAAACAAATTTTTTAGGGTTTTGAAACACTTAGGCTGTCCTCAAGGATGTTCGGAAGGTCACAGAGGACCGCCTGCCGAATTTATGAGGACTCAATCGCAAAACATTTTAGTGAAATTGAACAGAGCAAGTCCAAAACAGTTCAAGAGTTTTCTTAAAGATTACGTGAAATATCAACCACTGCCGGAAGTTATGGATCTGTTTCATTCATATGTGGGATATTGTATTGATCCAAGTTCTCTTTTGTCACCTCTGAGTAAGAAATGCATTAAACTACTAGGATCTAATGATTGTTTATTATTTTTAAAATCTGCTAAGGCTTACAACATAAGTGTAGAAGGTAGTTAGTAGTTTTTATCGCAGACGAATAATAATAAGAAATAATAATAATAATATGGAATGTACGAAGAGAGTTAAGATTAATCAAATATTTAGCTCTAAACATAATGATTTGTATAAAGCCCTTATGAACACTAACTCGTTCACTAAAATATTTACTAAATAATGATAAGTTTTAAAGTTAAACAAATTATATGAATAATTTACTTTACCACTCATGTTGTAAGCTGACATATTTCTATTTTTCTAAGTACAAGTAATAAACTACATTTTTTTAATCATGAACAACAATATAGAATCACAATATGGAAAATGATTTAATAAAAAACCAATATTAACATTTTTAAATTAAAAAGGTTTTTAAAAATTAATTTTATTCAAATAGCAGTCTATGGTTTATGTATTCTACTTTTTTTTAATTGGTACTTTGATATTCATTAATAACATTTTCTCTGTACAATATTTCACACATATGGTTACAAAAACTCACATGATTTTTTATACGTATTGGAACAACCAAAGATTAAACCATACATACTCTTAACCTAATCTGATCACATCAAATGTAGACAAATGAATGTAATTTTTAAGAAGACTTGTTTAAATTAATTATTTATTTAATTTATTATTTAATTTGAGCTAGAAATCAATAGGAGTCAAATCACTGGAATATGGTCAATAATTTTTTAAATTATTGACATAAATATAAATGCCAATTTAAAGTATATGAAATCAGCGATTTTGATTTAAAATTATTTCAAAACAATGAAAAAATTCAGTAGCTGTGAACAACGCTTCTGTCATTGGGTAAAACTCATCGTAAGAATCCAGATGGCGCGTGGCATGTCATTCATCAGTTCAGATTCACTCAGATACATTTAAAAAAGATATTTATTTCTATTTCGAATCACACATAGTTCACAAAAGTTGCGAAAAAAAATACTTTTGTATAGAAAATTGTAACAGAATGAAATAACATTGTAATTTTCTCTATTAGACATTAAATCAATGTAGAAAACTTACTCCATGGGTTATTTCAATAACTTCTAAATCTTTGAATCTCCATAAATGATGGGTTACACAACGTAAACACAAAAAGGGGTAAAAATACAGAACCGCCAGACCAAACTCCGCACCTGTATTCATACTTTCAATGTTTATTTCACTTCATTTTCACTTTAGCAGCACCAATAGAATTCCTGTCGCCGATCCTTACTACTAAACTTACTCATTTTAAACACTAACGTCAACAAAAACAACACAATTTTATTATATCTGAAATAAACAAACACGCACAAACCGTAAATAAAAAAAATTATATACCGGGTACTCATTCTCTAGCCCAATTACATTATAATAAAATCACTTACTTCATCATCTCAACATCTTAAGGACTTATTTTTGATAAACCATTAAACATTACAAAATATATATTAGTAGGAATTTCGAAATAAAAAAAATGGTATATAAGAAAGTAGAGGGAAAATGGGAGACAACAATGAGCACTTCCGGTGAAAAATATCGGTTCAAGGTCAACCTTATTAGATCAGATCTGTTTTCTCTCTCGCACTACACTAGGAAAAGACTGGCTATTTTTTTCTAATTATAATTAATGTAATAAGTTAGATATTGCAAAAAGTGATAAACAGGTCAAGGGTTAAAGAATCACTTTAAATACATCATAAACCTATTCAAATATAACTAAGTTATTTGAATTAATGTAGAGGCTAATATACATAAAACAGAAAGTAAAAATATTTTTTTACTTTCATTCTAATTTTATTTAAATATTATAAATCTGTATTTGAAATATATGCGTGAAATACTGTATGGAAATATCGTTCTTTTTACAAAACTTTGCTATGCTGGTCTTGGTCTTGAGTTCCTCCTGCCTCATTTTCTGAGACTTCATCATTTTAGAGTAGCTAACGTAGAGGAAATTAGAAACATCTTGACTAGGGATGACTTTTCAGAAAGGTACACTCGCAAAAACACCAAATTAAAAACCAACATTTAAAATAAAGATTACTACTTGCATAATAGTTGGCAATAATAGTTGCTTCTTTTTTGAAGTATTTTAAAATTCGTACTCTTCAGGGAATCATGCCACTATAGTGAGAGATTATTTGAACATTATTATGTTGAAAATTTTAAAATCTTATTAAACTGGTAAGTAACTATAAAAGGTTAGTTTTTAAAATGAAATAAACTTAATAAAAACCGTTACACTACCACAATACTTCAACCACATTTAAACTATAGCGAAAAATCACTTGCCAAACACAGAAAGACAATTTAATAAACGGGGTATCATCAAAAAGTCAATCCTATCAAGATTCGTAAGTAGTTTTTTTGAGAAATTTTCCAAAATTTCGATAGACCAGAAGAGGGGCTCTGGAAAATCACAAGACACAGTATCGCAAGGTGGTTATGCTACCAACTTTGGCACAGGCCTTGGGGGTGGTGGAATACGAGGAATCGAAAGTACCATCGTGTCGCATGTCTTCAAACCACTGGTTACAAGGTTCGTCGAGTCTGCCAAGGAAGTGAGAACTCCGGATAGCATAGTGAGTCAACTATATATTTTTTGGTTTATTAGTTGAAGCAGTTAAGGTGGCAGTTTAAAACGACATTAGTCAGAGTTCAGAGCAGTTACGTTTCTTAGACTCCAACCAGCGTTAAACACCGTTTAATAAAGTTCTTTAATGAAACTATTTTCTCTAAATTTTTAATTGTTTCTGCTCAAGTCAAGTCATAGCATCGATAGGAATACAGCAGAGATACAAATTTATATCATAAATTCCCGATATATATGTATTTTTTTTATGCAACATAATAAAGGATGGTAGAGCGATTCATTAGAGTATACTAAGTAAAGGGGCTATGTTCATTCTAGAACAATCCTTATGTAAATTAACATGGAAAATCGCTAAGGTTCATTCTAGCAATTTTTGTCTAAATCAAGGTCACACCATCTCAACTAACTCGTCGAGCCACCAACGGGGGAGTGGGGAAAACGGGGTAGTGGGGGGATTAAATTTCGTCGAATAGAATTTTTGCGTAGTGATAAAGCCAAAAGGGCCTTAGCGTATATCTTCACTGCTATTGGTCCGATTTAAATGGAAAAAACGGCATTATGAAGAGAGCGTGATATAGATTAAAGTTGAAAAGAAAAAATCATGCGCAATGACAGGACAAAAGGACCTTAGCGTATATCTTCACTGCTATTGGTCCGATTTAAATGGGAAAAACGGCATTATGAAGAGAGCGTGATATAGAATAAAGTTGAAAAGAAAAAATCATGCGCAATGACAGGACAAAAGGACCTTAGCGTATATCTTCACTGCTATTGGTCCGATTTAAATGGGAAAAACGGCATTATGAAGAGAGCGTGATATAGATTGACATACAAGAGAAAAATCATGCGCAGTGACAGGACAAAAGGACCTTAGCGTGTATCTCAGCTATCGTTGGTCCGATTTAAATGGGAAAAACGGCATTACGTAGAGAGAGGAATATAGATTAACATACAAGAGAAAAATCATGCGCAATGACAGGACAAAAGGACCTTAGCGTATATCTTAGCTATCGTTGGTCCGATTTAAATGGGGAAAACGGCATTACGTAGAGATCGTGGTATAGATTAACGTACAAGAGAATTTTTGCGTAAAGCCAGAAGGGCCTTAGCGTATATCACGTGGTCCGATTTAAATGGGGGGTATGTGCACCGGAAAGTTTGACGACTGACGTTTGGCGTTTCACGTTTGACGTTTGACGTTTGACGTTTGACGTTTACCGTTTGACGTTTGACGTTTTTGACGTTTGACGTTTACCGTTTGACGTTTTACGGTTAACGTTTGACGTTTCTGCTAGTATCAAGCGTCAAGGTTAACAACCCAGATCTCCGAGAGGAGGCGTATCCTACACCCGACAAGTAAAATAAGTATTCAGTATTGAGATGTCTAGCGAAGAGAATAGACGTAGAATTGAAGAGTTTGGTATAAAAGTTCAAAAACTAAGAAGAGACATAAAATTATATGAAGATAAAAAACAAGTTTTAAGAGATTTGACAAATTTAAGTCTTTGGGATAAAGGCTTTGAGAGATATTATCCTAATCAGTATCCACTTAGAAGAATCCAACCGACGCAAATATGGCCATCTTAAAGGCTAATTTCATTATACTTACGGCTATATTAAACAACGTACTGTATACCAATGTACCGTTGGGCGTACAACAGATGGCGATACGTTTTGATAATCAAACGGAATGGCGAAAGATGAATTTCTCGGTGGTAAATAATATGAAGCTAAATACGTTTTCCATAGCAATCGATGAAGCAAAGAGATACAAATTAAAATTGATTTTTAATGATGGCACTGAAGGAGAATTCAAAGATTGGCATGCTGTTACGACTCCACCACCACCGATCGATTTGAGTGACATGTCAGAGCCCAAATATTCTAAATTATATGTAGTTAGTTGTATAACACTATCATCTACTTTGTTTATA
The DNA here is from genome assembly GCA_927349885.1 of Psylliodes chrysocephalus. Lineage (NCBI taxonomy): Eukaryota > Metazoa > Arthropoda > Insecta > Coleoptera > Chrysomelidae > Psylliodes > Psylliodes chrysocephalus. The sequence continues at coordinate 5,078,450 of OV651824.1, read as the reverse complement.
ATATTGAAAATTATTGTAAAAATTATAAATAAAAAATTTTATTCTTCTTGTAAAACGAAAATAAATGCATGAAATTAATAAGGGGTTTCAATTAAAAAACATTTCCTTTAATAATCATTTATTAATAACAAAAAAAATTACAAAGGTATGCAATTAAGAAACCATTGGCGTAGACTTTCGACGTTCTTCTGGGTACATTTAAATGATCCATTGGCGTGGTACATGCAGGTTTTGGAGTCACTACTGAATTTTTCTGTTGCACACGGGGTTCCATCGAACTTGCATACATCTACTATTATAGGACGTGACACGTGACAATTTTTTAGTAAAAATTCGGCTTTTTCACTTCCTCGCACGTAAATACAATCAACATGGTTTAGTAAATATGTTTCCAGAATCGAGTTTAACTTGGAATAATCCACGTCTCCGGAGGAATAGTTGACCCCATGAATATGTTTCTCAACATATCTAGCGCTAATTCTATCAGGCGTATTTAGATTAGAATAAGGTGTAGGCGGTGTGAACAAAGCGTGGTATTGTTTACAACCAATTGCGATACTCAATTCCTTTGGATGAAAAATACCGTCGATGCAGAAGCCTTGGATGTCAACGAATGCGATCCTCATGATGACAGAAACGAGACTGAGAGACTTATATAATACTCTTAACTACTTCCGTAAGAGGACGATATTCCATCAAACGATCATGAATTATGATGCAATATGCTTTGGTATTAGCGGGGAATCCTGTATCTGCTTCTATTTCCAATTTTACGTCAACCGTAGAAGATTTCATGGTCTCTTCCTGCTTTGAACAATCAATCACAAATAATGCGTAGCGTTTGAACGCTTCATAGTTTAGAAGAGCCGTTTTCGGTGTACCGGTTATATAGTTTGCATTAAATTCTGTGTAGTTGTAGTGAGCAATAGCATAGTCGTCTTCTTTAAAATCTAAAAGCATTCGTTCGTTTGGCCAATATTCCCCGTTTAGAGATACTCTAACACCGGTTAGGTTAACATTATCAAATTTAGTGGGGTCGCTACTTAGTTTATTCCGCCTGTCAGTTTGGAAGCAAACTAATATATATCGTGGACGTTCTACGGCAGCACTAGTCTTTACGGCCCAAATTTCTCGTTTAGAATCTTTAGTTATTGATGGTAGTTCATTTAATTCCCAGTTTCTAAACGGAATCAATATAGGGCGATCATTTTTGATGGGTTCCATAAGTTTAATTTTAATTTCGTCATTAGGGAAGATATGTTTAATTTTTACTTCCATACTTTCAATTATCAATTTAACGGTTGTAGAGGTCATACCACTACCACTACCTCCGGTTATGGGCTGCTCTGTGACAATGACACAATCATTATCGTTACGTGATCGAACTAAACGAAATGTTTGTCTACCATAGGTAATCATAGTATAATCATTGAAAACGTTGAAAATGTGTTTAAGAGGCATAAGCAAATTGAAATGTTTTGAACCATTCAGAAGCGGGTTATCGGGATAATTCCATCCCGCAATACTCATGAAACGACTGTATTCCGGTCCATAGCATGTTAAGGCTCGTACGGTGCTTACGATTCCAGGATCTCTAACGACTTCTATTTCTCTAGAGCATTCGCTGTAGGAACAGCTATCGAAAAGAAACGCCCCAAAATTGGGTGCTAATTCACATTTTCCACCACCAGTAATTTCCAATTTTCCTTTAATTTCCAATAGAGTGTCAGGCATTGCGAAAAATGCATCAGATTGATTTATGATAAATTCAATGACGTCGCTGTTGTTGAACGATTTAACGTATGGACTATAGGATCGATATTCTTCTTTTCTAATGGTATCATCAAATCGTGGTTTTTTATAAAGGTTGAATTTTGGATCGATACCACCTTCATCGAATCGAAAACGTTTCATCGCCGGTTCATCACCATCATCATCATGCTGGCGTTTTCCCATTTCGTTTAGGTTTTAATCCAATCGATTTAAGAAATAATAGGTTTTGTGTAGATATAACGACCTGTCGCTGAGGAGCTCTGGTTGGTACTGACAACGTCACGTATGCAGAAGTGTTTATAACTAAACCCATTTAACGTTCTTGTAACTCCAAATGAAGAGTACTTAGTTCACCGCGAAAGTTTACGGGTCTCTGCTGCTGATCAAGCGCCACAACAGTTATGTTTGTTATTTCTCTGCTACTACTTACAGGTAAGTATATCGGATTATGTGGACGTTCTATAATCTGATATCCAGGATTTTCGATTATCGGGAACTCGTATATTGAATGCGTAGGTCTATCTCCGTAGAAGGCTCCTTCAGTAATGTTACAATCAAAGTGTATGCTAGATACTTTTATAATGTTTACAGGTAGATCCGATGCATACTTTCGGTCTGGAGCAAGAATTGTCTTGGAAAATCCTAAAATATTACCAAGACTATCATCCTGTACAAATGAAATAGCGTGATTTCGGCAGTATATTTCGCATTTGAGAGTATTGTTATTCGGCTGCAATGAAAACTCGTCAATGCTGTTGGTTCGCACCTCCAGTTCCTTCTTTATATATTTTTCGATATCCGTAATTTCATAGCACCCCGTAGGAATTTCGATGATCTTTAATTTTTTTCGATTATTATTTTCATAATAGTAAAACTTCTCTCCATCAATATTGGGTATTGAATTGTACGAACAGAACCCCAACAATCCTAGAAAATATGAATTTTCAGGATTTAATATGATTGGGGTCTGCGGAACGAATGAGAACTCGTTAGTGGTACTCGTTAAAGTTAACAACATGACTGATGTAGAATGAGTGATGTAAGGATTTATATATATACACATTTATAATTTTTATTCATTTATTTTTTTAAATAATAATTACAAGCGTGACAATCAGCCTGCGCATCTGCAGGCCCATCAAAGTGAGTTTGAGCGTCAGGCCTATTATAATGTACGTAACAAGGTAAACGAATTTGTAAATTAAAATTACATTTATATTCATTAGGTAATTTGTGCCAAACATCCAACAATTCTCCAGGTCTAACGTGCCGTATCAAATAGTCGACAGGAAGTATGCTTAGTTCATCTTCTTTAAGGGATTGTAGCGTCCTTTTTCCGTCTGTGTACGCTAGTATGGCCTCCATTGTATAGAAACTTTAAACATAAATGTCCACAATTAATTTGGTTATAAGTTTGATATGGATCGTCGTTGTAAAATATTTTTGCTTTACCTAAATAACGAACAAGTTCTTTCGGCGGCTTTAGATTACCGAATGAATCAAAATAGTCTACGATATCGTTTATCTTTCTATAAGCTACCCAATGAGTTCCTTGATTTCTCGACGTATCTAAATTTAAAATGGCGGATTCTTTTCGGTGAGATGTCTTTGGTAAAGTATCTCTCATGAAAACTCCACGAAAATATGGTATTTTTAAACGTTTAGCATACGCAATCAAGTCTTTATCGTATAGAGGTCTAGAGGGTAGCTTCAACGGTAGTTTTTTTGTTTCTTTAAAAATAATCCCAATCCTCCTTTTGCGTTTTTTCGTAAATATAATCCTTTACCAATAGATTCCATAGCTCTATTATGTCTTTGATCTTCTTCAAGTTTCTTTTGAGCATTCTTGGCATCGATGACTGTCTTGGCGATGCCGGCCGCGCCTCCTGATAACGCACCAAGAGCTGATAGACCAGCAAATAATGGAATCAAAGGAAGGAATCCTCCGCTCTTTGGAATCGGAATTATCCTAGGAATTCTAACACTTTTTCGCCCTCCAGATTTTTTAATTAACATTCGTGCTACTTTCAACGCATGAGCGGCTGACTTTTTCAGATCCGATGAAGGATTCTTCTTCAAAGATTTTCCTACTTTTCCTGTAATCGCTCCTAACCCAAGTTTTCGTTTAGCCACTTTAAGCATCCAAGCAACAGCTTGGTCGCCTAATCCTGCACCCATTTTACGTTTAGCCTTCATTCCTGTAGTAACAAGCCAAGCGGCTGATTTTTCACCAAAAGTCGCGTCCTTCGACTTGACGCGTTCCCAAGCTTTGTTTTCAAGTTCCCAATCGGCTTTATGGCGTTCGTCTAGAAAATGATTCTTAGAATATGCAATATCGTGTGCTTTACATGCAGTATCCAAAGGATTAATGCCAGGATCACCACGCGCAAGACGTTTTTGTAATTTAGTACCGGGTCCACAGTACCTATAGCCCGGAAAATGAAGTTCGAACGGTAACTTGTTGATAATAGTATTGAGAACACCTTGTCCCTCGTACACCAACATTTAGAATGATGCATACTCTAGTGAATTTGCTTATATATAGGGTATCGCAATAAAATTACGATAAACGATGAAGGTAGTTCAACAGACTCAGACGTTGCCCATAAGCAACTTAGATTTTAATACGGAAAAAACTGAAAGTAAACATGGTAAATTATTACCTAATTCGTTTCGTGCTATTATATGTGGACCTAGTGGATGCGGGAAAACGAACGCAATGATGGCGCTTCTTTACGATCCGAATGGAGCCAAATTCAAAAATGTTTATGTTTATTCAAAGTCATTGTACCAACCAAAGTACCAATTGCTGAAAGAAGTTTTATCTGGTATGAAGGAGGTGGGTTATTTCCCATTCAAAGACAACGAAGAAATTCTAAGTCCCAACGATGCTAAACCAAATTCAATATTCATATTTGATGATGTAGCATGCGATGGGCAGCAGAAAATTCGTGAATATTACTCCATGTGTCGACACAAAGATATCGATGCTGCATATCTCTGTCAAACTTACTCTAAAGTTCCAAAACAGATGGTGAGAGATAACTGTAACGTAATTGTGGTATTTAAACAGGATGAGATTAACCTTAAACATATTTTTGACGAACACGTATCGCCTGACATGTCCTTTGACGATTTCAAAAAGGTATGTTCTGAATGTTGGAACGATCGATACGGTACTCTTGTAATCGCAAAAGACTTTGATCTTAACGATGGCCGATATCGTAAGGGTTTTGATAAATATATAAAAATGTAGGTGTCATACGTTACTCATTACTTGACGTCAAGATGTCGACGGATGCAGCTCGCAAACGAAAAATTGCCGAACTTAGACGTTCTATTCGAAGAAAGTACTTGGCTCTGAAACTAGGTCGAACGGAGGAGGATGAATCTATTAATAGATTATTTAAACCAATTGCCGAACCTCTGAGAAAAATTCAAAAAAATTCAAATAACTTGTTAAACGTGTCAAAGATCGAGCCGAAAACAGAGTTAACAAATCAGCAGGATTTCTCTTTGTCTCATTTCAATCCACAAACAGCCTCATCGCCACACCAAAAAATAAAAAACATACCGATAGACACTATAGTTGAAGATGATGGAGGTAGTACCCGTGAAGAATTTAGCGAAGTTGATGAACCTGAACATTCTGAAGAACGGATGGCACCAGCAGTAGTTGAGCAATACCTTGAACAGTATCCGCCAATGAGTCAACCATACATTCAAGATTTTTGGAATAAAGATGATAAAATTGATCCCGTGTATGGTCCTATTTATGAACCTGGAAACGATTGGTGGTATTTAGGTGACAAGCGTATAGACTTTGACAAAAACATGGGAAGTATAAAAATCCTAAATTCTGATGGAAAGTGGTATTATGCAAAGGGAACACCAGGATTATATCAGCTTATTTTCTACAATGATCCTAGTTATACAAAGGAGGATTTGGTCCCCTATAAACAATTTTTAGAAATGTCTAAGGTACACCGAAATTCTTTAGGAAATTTGAAAGGTACAAGGAGAGACAAATATTTAAATATAATAAAACCTATGTTTATACAGGGCGGTAAAGGGATCGTCGTCGCCAAGTACTCTGGTAAAGGAATGTTAAATAAAAACCAATTAATTTACAATAAGAAGCCTATAGAATATGTTTATTGGGATGATCCCAACGAACTTTGTGATCGATTGAAGTTGTTGATGGCTTCGAAGAATGCTGGAAATACTTCGGTAAACAACGAAATCGTCAGCATAATCAACGAACTTCGAGAAGCAGATATCATATATTAGAGTACATTACATATTATTTAATCATTTTCATCATGAGTCTCGATAAGTTTGGACGTAGACAAAGTTCTAAGGCGGTGGAACCATTGCTTAAATTAAGGCAGTTGGAAAACAGTTTTAAAAATAATTATAGCATAAACAAAGTAACTCTGGACAAGTTAAATGACAGTGTAAACGGTATTGCAGATAAAACTAGAGACATTGAGGCATTCATCACGAGAGATCCACCTATAGCAGGCAAACATATGGCAACAAAGAAATACGTTGATGATGCGATTAAAACCAATAAAGGATATCTTCGAAGCGATATCGCAAAATTGGAGGATCAGTTGAAAAAAAGCAATCATGATTTGTTTTTGAAAATACAAACATTAAATACATTAAATGAGGATTTTGCACAAGTAGCCTTGCTTCATCAAAGAAATATAGATAAGATGAACGGTGCTTTGAATACTTCTATTAAACAAATTAACGATAAATTATCTTTAGAAATACAAAAAATTGGTGATATGATTAAAATAGGTGATGCTGACATTAAGCGTGAACTTTCGAATGTAACGCAACAAGTATCAACACATCAAAAAGATCTTGAAAGTATCAGCGAAAAATTCGTTAAGTTATATGATATAGATATGAAATCAATTCGCAATGAAATGATTGTTAAAATAGATAATTTGACTGAACAATTGTTGCAAGATAATCAATTGATTTTAGATTTGGATGCAAATTTTAAAGCAATCGCCAATACTACTCATTCTTAGAATTTTTTTTTTTAATAAATTCGTTATAAAACATTAAATCTTTTATTCAATAGTATGGCTTCGAAGGACAAGCTCCAGCTTGTCAACGAGTTGCATAGACCTGCTCGTAAAAACTATCCTAGACGCCGTACAATTATTAAAGGTTTGGATGATCTATGGCAAATGGATTTGGCTGAAATGCGTCCTTATGCGCATCAAAATAAAAATTTCAAAATGATTATGGTTATAATAGACTGTTTTTCGAAATTTATGTGGACACGCCCACTTAAGACAAAGACAGGTGAGGAAATAACGAAAGCTTTTGCCGATGTTCTCGCTCACTCCAAAAGAATACCGAAAAATTTACAAACAGATCAAGGAACCGAATTTTTTAATACAAAATTCCAAAATTTAATGAAAAAATACAACATTAATCATTATAATTCATACAGTGTTGTCAAAGCTGCAATTGCCGAAAGAGCAATAAGAACTTTAAAATCGAAATTATATAAATACTTTAGTTTAGTTGGAACATACAAGTGGCTTGATGCCTTACCTAACCTAACAAAAGAATATAATGAAACGAAACATAGAACGATTGGATGTAAGCCTGCGCAGGTAAACAAGACAAACGAAAAATATATTTTGAAACAAAAATATTCTCACTTGAAAATTGCAGGGCCTAGAAAACTTAAAGTCGGCGACATTGTACGCATTAGTAAAGCGAAACACGTTTTTGAAAAAGGCTATACGCCCAATTGGACTACAGAATTATTTAAAGTTGCAAAATGTAAGATAACCAATCCCGCTACGTATCTTCTCGAGGACATGGAGGGTGCACCAATCAAAGGCGCATTCTACGAAGAAGAATTACAGAAAACCGCAAATCCTGATATCTACTTGGTGGAGAAGATTCTTAAACGCAAAGGAAATAAAATGTACGTTAAATGGTTGGGGCTAAAAGGTAACAGTTGGATCAAAAACGATGATTTTGTATAGGTTCACGAACAAATTTCTACCTACCTTTTTGTACAATCTACCGAATGTAAAAGTGGGAGACTCATAGGTAAAAGTGGGGAGAGCAAAAGTATAAATTGCAGAAATCAAGCTTGACGTTCTCAGTTGTTTGCAGTCGATCAGTAAAAATGTGCAGTCAAGACAGTGGTATCGAAGTATTAGTCGAGAGTGATAGCGATAGTGATATTATGGATGATATTGATGTTGAATTCGATCAATTTTTCGAAAAGCTAAAACCTTCTGCAGAACTTGACAAAATTGTACAATCCTATGAAGATGCTGCAAAACGTGAGATGCATTACCTACTTCAAACCTCATATATGTTATCAGGATACGACATTCGATGCGGTATAAGTCCAGCGAGATCGTTTACTCCAGCAATCATTTTGGCTCAACACTTTAGGTCTACTAAAATATCTTTTGGAACTTTCGAATGGGCTCTTTTTGTCGATATTCTCAGACAAAAGATGGATGATTTTTTCGAGGAAGACTTGCCTACATATTATCCAGACGAGTATGACCCTATAACATTTTCATGTGGCGATTATTGTATGATTACGCAACTGGTTTATGACGACATCAAATTCTTGGTTGTGAAGAAACATGGCGTTGAATACTATTTGTGTAAAGAGGAAGTGCAGGAAATTCTTGAAATTAACAAACAATTGGTGTCCAATAGAGTGGCTTTATTAGAAGAACTTAATTTCTGCTTATATTATAATAATATTATTGATTTTTGTAAAACACGTGATGACTCTGTACAATTGTTATTTTCAATGTGTGAAATACTTCCAAACGATTTGTTAAACCACGCTCTTAGAGAGTACATTTATTTTTATAAAATTTCTATAATTAATGATTTAAATAAATGATTTTTGAAAACTAGTTTTCTTTTATTTTCATATTCATTATCATTCAAAATGTTTAAGAATACAGACGTGCTTTCTTTATTATTTATTGCTGCTGCTGCTGCTGCTGCTGCTGCTGCTATAACTCAAGATGATGCTTTGACATATTTACAAAATTTCGGTTACATAAATAAAAGTGAAAATGGTCTTACTGATATTACTAGTGCATTGATAGATTTTCAAGAAATCAATAATCTTCCGGTTGATGGAAAGTTAAATGAAGAAACCGTTCGTTTAATAAAAAGGCCTAGATGTACTCAGGGCGATAATTCTTTTACTGTGCATTCCAATTGGAACAAAAAACATTTACGATGGTATTTCCCTCAGGTGTCGAGGAACTATATCGATCTAGCTACTCACGCTTTTGATTTTTGGGCACAGAATACTACTCTAACATTTGAAAATGTTCGCATACCTACTCCAAGGCCTGATATTACCATAACCTTGGTAAAAGGACGACATGATTATCGTGCTAGCTGTCATGGTAGAAAAGCATGCCCATTTCCATTTGATTATCAGAGTAATATGTTGGCTCACTCGTATTTTCCTTTAGCTATTCCATGTGTAGAGATTCATATTAATAACGAAATAAATTGGTATCTTGGCTACGATGGTAAAGTTACCGAAGAACAATACAACTTATTTATGGTGCTTGTTCATGAAATTGGACATGCACTTGGTTTAGGACATAGTAGTAATAAAAATGCAATTATGTATCCTTGGTATCAAGAAGAAAATAGGCCACTCGATGAAGATGATGTAATAGGTATGGAATCCATGTATGGAAGTCGACAGAAATTTGCTAAAATTCCTCCAAATATTTTGGAAATGATGACTGAAACCGCTACAAAACCTGCTACCGCCTCTACTACCGCCACAACTAAAAAACCGACTACCACCACAACTACAACTGAGTCAAATATATTGCCCAACATTCCATCGCAAAAATCGTCTACAAATTTATGTAATATTAAAATACCTAACTTCATGTTTTTAGCAACGGCAGAAAGCTTTCCTAGTTATCGAATGTATGTAGGCCACGAAAGTTTTTTGTGGAAATTAGAGTTAAATGATATGCATATTCCACTCACATCAGAACTCATTGCCGATTACCTTCCTAGAGAGCTCAAATCTCACAACATTTCACATATCTTTCAAAACTCTGTTGGAGACTTGGTTACAATCAGTAAACAAATGGTGTACGTAGTGAGGTTTCCTAATTTAAACATTCAACATAGTTTTAATCTACCAATTAAAAATATTAAAGTTATTAATGCTTTATTTCAAACAAACAGCGGGCGGATGTACCTGTTGTACAACAATGATATATACATTGAATTTAATGAAACTGGAGAAATACTTAATCGGGGAAGAACAAGAGATCTGTTTCCTGGAATTCCTGGAGATCTAACTTCTGCATTTAGATATATAGATGGACATATATACTTTTTCTATCAAAATACCTACTATAAATACAGTGAATATACAAGAAAAGTTGTAGAAGCAGGAACCTTTAGCTGGAATCTGTTTGGAGTACCATGTCCTGATGATAGCATATTGATCAATTGAAAACTATGTTAGCAAAAATTATTTCTTTTTATGAATAAAATATTACTAAAGACTTCTGCTTTTTTTTTTTTACCTACTCAAAAATAAAAGTCAAAAATGGAGAAATAATATTTTTTTATTACTTAAAAATCTAGTTACAAATGGTATAAATATTTTTTGTGAATATTACATACATAATCTACAGAAAAATTATTTTTGTAGATATTAAATAAATATCTTAAAATCTACAGAAAAAAACAAAAGTAAATTACATACGAAAAAATTAAATATATGACAATATTTCTATACAGAAAAAAACAAAAGTAAATTACATACGAAAAAAGGATATGAAGCGATTTTTTAAAAATATTTTTATTAGCCAGTGTTTTTGACAAATTACATCCAGAATTTGTAGGAGGTGTATGTAGTGTATGTAGTGTTTTATTCTTTAGAGATACTATAATGGCCCCAGGGAAGTGTGTCAAAACTACGACCCGTTTCCCATTTCATATTTATTTACGTTTACTGCTAATGATACGATTTTACTTAATGCCCACCCACTATCTTTCTCCGAAAATTCCGACAATTTATTTAAAATTTTATCTTGCACATTATCTCTAAACCACTCTGTTATTTCAGTCGATTTATCAATAACAGCATTTTTAGTATTGAAATATTTTAAATCTAAAATCTCATTATCGTTAGATTTTTTGATGAATTCGCCACAAAATGTAGTATTAACTTTAAGTGCTTGATTTGCTTTTAAAAATTTATTAATTTTATTTTTAAAAATAACTACACAATCATCCAAAAATGTATCTAAGTCCTTATGACGTAAATTAACTATAATTCCAGTTGTAACTCTACTTTTAAAACTAGATTCTACATTAGCCCATTTTACGCGTTGCCCCAATTTTGATTGTATGCCCATACCAATATGTCTATTCAAAATTAATTTTCTAAAATGTTTAAAATGTCCCACATTAGTTTCCAATTTACGTAGAGCACCAATAGATAAATTATATTGCCGTCTACTACGAATTGCTTTATTACACGATGTAATCTGTCTTTGTAGTCGTTTTAGCCAAATCTCAGCATCTCTAATTGTAAAATTATCGAATAAAATTTTCCTAAGTTTTTTTATAGCCGACAATACCCCGTCAGATTGTTTAATAACACTAAAAGGATTCATTTTAACACTGGCAAATAAAAAATATTTAAAAAAATCGCTTACCCTTTTATCCTTAATTTTCGATAATTTCGAAAGATGCCGCTGGTTGTGGTTTGCCAGTGTCTACTGCACCCCTATAGACAATCGCGTATCTTGATGCCGTGAAATGTTTGATGCTTGGCCGGTATAGTTCCGTTACTCTATTTGGCAAAAAGGTCACTGCGTGGTCCAATTCTACTAGCACTGATTCCCCAAATTTTCCTTTGGTAATTTTGGCTGCTAAGATGGTGTGCGGAATGCCCAAAGGTAGAGTACTCAGCTTCACAACTGGTTTATTTGCTTTCTCTCCAATTAAGGAACATTTGTTGAGTTCACTTAAGTTCATCTATAATAATTTTAAAAGTTATTAACAGAAAAATAAAAAAATCTATGTATAAAGCGTTACTTAAAAAAAAAAGCACTATAAGTTACTTACTTACTTTTAAAAGGATGATGTGGAAGATTGGCAGCTAATCTATATAGTTGTAGTTGATTGACAGTTGATTGGATCTATACTTGTAGTTGATTGACGGATGATTGGATCTATACTTGTAGTTGATTGACGGATGATTGGATCTATAGTTGTAGTTGATTGACGGATGATTGACAGTTGATTGGATCTATACTTGTAGTTGATTGACGGATGATTGGATCTATAGTTGTAGTTGATTGGCGGATGATTGACAGTTGATTGTCGGCTTTATCTAATTAAAGAACAATCTTTTAGTTTCTATTTCACAAATGTATTTTCATAAAAATCAATAAATAAAAATGAAGCTCGTTTTCTCAAAAATAACTGATCTAATATCAAAAAAAACAGCAATAGTCTCTCACAATTTCGAATTTAAAAAACAAAGAGTATTTTTGGGATAGAGTGAAAAAATCAATATATATTTCCTACCTTAATACACAAAACTATTAGTATTCACTGTATAGCGTCTTGCTCAATACTGACAAACAATGGCTAATTCTGGGGCTATTTATAATTTCGTAGTATCAGACGATAATTCTAGAAATTTCCAAGTTCACCAACAAGAGATATATTTTTCTTGTTAATACGGTCTGAGAATTTTGCTATCAAAAATTCTAACTTTACAAGTTTGGTTTGAGATAATAATTTATCATTTTTTCACGGAAATGCTTTTTCCGGTATATTTGGTTTCGGTGTTTGATAATTTTCCTATAAATTTTAAAGTTTCAACAATTGTGGCCTGTTATCGGCGATATATGTATTGTTTAAAATTATATTATATTTTATAAATGTATGATACAGAATGTCCTATATTATTGCAAATCAATATTCATTTTGTATATGATCTCTATGATATTTCAGGTGGTTGGACCGGTTGTTGGACGATATATGTATTGTTTAAAATTATATTATATTTTATAAATGTATGATACAGAATGTCCTATATTATTGCAAATCAATATCCATTTTGTCAATGATCTCTATGATATTTCAGGTGGTTGGACTGGTTGTTGGGCTAGGGTGCTCCCAAAGATTTAAATCGAACCACGTGATATACGCTAAGGCCATTCTGGCTTTACGCAAAAATTCTCTTCTCTTTAAAGATTTCTACGATTTTCCATTCTTTTTTCTATGAATTTCTAGGAATTTTAACGTTTCACTCTTCCTCTTCTTCTTCTTCAGTAGTTTTTTGTTCTTAGGCCTGTACTGCTCTCTACATAATTTCTAAGTATTATTCAATGTTTAGGCCTTTTTGGCTTCTCGTAACAATAAATTTTAAGGAGGGTGTCTATGATTTTCCATGGATTTCTTTGATTTTCTACGAATATCCGACTGTGTCCCGTTTTCAACGTTTCGCTCTCTCTCTCTTCTTCAGTGGCTTCTACATCATCTTAGGTCTTCACTGCTCTCTGTATGATTTCTTAGTATTTTTTCCTCCAAAGTTTATACCTTTTTGGTTTCCCCCTTCCTAGCATTTAGACATTTGACATTGTTTACTTACTTAGCGATAGATACGAATTTTTATGATTTTATCTTTTACCGTATATTTGTCTCCTCTTTCCGTCTGCCTGTCCTTTTATCTGTATTTTTGTCTATCTTTCCGTTTGTCTACCTAAGATCCTTTTGACCATTTTGCACCTGGTGACATGCCGCCGAGACTTAGGTCCTTTTGGCCACGAAACGAAACTTAACGAAACGTAACGAAACGTTAAGAAACGTTAAGAAACGTTAAGAAACGTAACGAAACGTAACGAAACGTAAAACGAAACGTAAAACGAAACGTAACGAAACGTAACGAAACGTAACGAAACGTAACGAAACGTAACGAAACGTAACGAAACGTAACGAAACGTAACGAAACGTAACGAAACGTAACGAAACGTAACGAAACGTAACGAAACGTAACGAAACGTAACGAAACGTAACGAAACGTAACGAAACGAAACGAAACGTAACGAAACGTAACGAAACGTAACGAAACGTAACGAAACGTAACGAAACGTAACGAAACGTAACGAAACGTAACGAAACGTAACGAAACGTAACGAAACGTAACGAAACGTAACGAAACGTAACGAAACGTAACGAAACGTAACGAAACGTAACGAAACGTAACGAAACGTAACGAAACGTAACGAAACGTAACGAAACGTAACGAAACGTAACGAAACGTAACGAAACGTAACGAAACGTAACGTAACGAAACGTAACGAAACGTAACGAAACGTAACGTAACGAAACGTAACGAAACGTAACGAAACGTAACGAAACGTAACGAAACGTAACGAAACGTAACGAAACGAAACGTAACGAAACGTAACGAAACGTAACGAAACGTTAAAACATGGTGTTAGAAATATTTTTTGAGCTAGAGTGTTTGGTTAGATATCAAACTAATCTGTTTGACTTATGAATCAATAATCTGAAGTCTGTTTGTTTGTAGGTGCTTTAGATGCAAAGATACAACCTTTTTAACCTTGAAAAGACATTTGGTCAAGTAAACAAAACCTCTAGTGTATATTGTGAAGCAAATAGAATACAATGGCATCAAAATTTTCCATATAGCGTCTATAACTAAACTTCCTCCAGATCAAAATGCGATAAGAAGTTTGACGGTACCATTAAACTCCTTAGGTATCTAATAACGTTTTACAACATATATTAGGTCAACCACGTGACTATTCAGCATGTAGCTCTAAAATTTCAATATGTAGTGTAGTTTAATATGCTATTAGGACGTTAAAACATGGTGTTAGAAATATTTTTTGAGCTAGAGTGTTTACCCACAACCCCCAGTTTTCCCTGTTTAAATCGGACCAATAGCAACAAAGATAGTCGCTAAGGTCCTTTTGTCTTGTCACTGCGCATGCTTTTTCTATTCGACGTCAATCAATACTAAGTTATCTTCATAATGTCGTTTTTCTCGTTTAAATCGGACCAACGATAGCTGAGATATACGCTAAGGCCCTTCTGGCTTTACGCAAAAATTCTTTTCGACGTCAATCAATACTGAGTTATCTTCATAATGCCGTTTTTCTCGTTTAAATCGGACCAACGATAGCTGAGATATACGCTAAGGTCCTTCTGTCCTGTCACTGCGCATGATTTTTCTCTTGTACGCTAATTTATACCACGCTCTCTTCATAATGCCGTTTTTCTCGTTTAAATCGGACCGATAGCTGAGATATACGCTAAGGCCCTTCTGGCTTTTCGTTCTACGCAAAAATTCTTTTCGACGTCAATCAATACTGAGTTATCTTCATAATGACGTTTTTCTCGTTTAAATCGGACCACGTGATACACGCTAAGGCCCTTCTGGCTTTTCGCAAAAATTCTCTTGTACGTTAATCTATACCACGATCTCTACGTAATGCCGTTTTTCTCGTTTAAATCGGCCCACGTGATATACGCTAAGGCCCTTCTGGCTTTACGCAAAAATTCTCTTGTACGTTAATCTATACCACGATCTCTACGTAATGCCGTTTTCCCCATTTAAATCGGACCAATAGCAGTGAAGATACACGCTAAGGTCCTTTTGCCCCGCCACTGCGCATGATTTTTTCTTTTCAACTTTAATCTATATCACGCTCTCTTCATAATGCCGTTTTTCCCATTTAAATCGGACCAATAGCAGTGAAGATATACGCTAAGGTCCTTTTGTCCTGTCATTGCGCATGATTTTTTCTTTTGAACTTTAATCTATATCACGCTCTCTTCATAATGCCGTTTTTTCTATTTAAATCGGACCAATAGCAGTGAAGATATACGCTAAGGTCCTTTTGCCCTGCCACTGCGCATGATTTTTCTCTTGTATGTTATTCTATATCCCTCTCTCTACGTAATGCCGTTTTCCCCATTTAAATCGGACCAACGATAGCTGAGATATACGCTAAGGTCCTTTTGTCCTGTCATTGCGCATGATTTTTTCTTTTCAACTTTAATCTATATCACGCTCTCTTCATAATGCCGTTTTTCCCATTTAAATCGGACCAATAGCAGTGAAGATATACGCTAAGGTCCTTTTGTCCTGTCATTGCGCATGATTTTTTCTTTTCAACTTTAATCTATATCACGCTCTCTTCATAATGCCGTTTTTCCCATTTAAATCGGACCAATAGCAGTGAAGATATACGCTAAGGTCCTTTTGTCCTGTCATTGCGCATGATTTTTTCTTTTCAACTTTAATCTATATCACGCTCTCTTCATAATGCCGTTTTTTCCATTTAAATCGGACCAATAGCAGTGAAGATATACGCTAAGGCCCTTTTGGCTTTATCACTACGCAAAAATTCTATTCGACGAAATTTAATCCCCCCACTACCCCGTTTTCCCCACTCCCCCGTTGGTGGCTCGACGAGTTAGTTGAGATGGTGTGACCTTGATTTAGACAAAAATTGCTAGAATGAACCTTAGCGATTTTCCATGTTAATTTACATAAGGATTGTTCTAGAATGAACATAGCCCCTTTACTATACTACATCTGTTTTTATGCATTGTTTTTATTGGAAAATGTAAGTTTTATATTATTTTAAATTTTGACCTATTTATTTGCCACTTTTTCTTCGAAAAAACCATGTAATGTTTTTTTATAACTATTTAAATAATAATTTTTATTGCTTTTTAAATTACAATATTGATATTGGCGTCCGCACCTGCTCTTTCTGATTTCAAAAATACTTACTAAATATTATCATTTTAGCTTTTATCGTTTTCAAATAAATTCATATTCATATTCACAAATGTTTATTTTGAAAATGTCTTTTTAGTCCGCATACTGCGAAATAAGACAATTAATGACTTATGTTAAAGAAGGTCATGGAAGTATATTTAGAAGAGTAGCGTTAAGTGCTTTAATAGATACTGCGGATAGACCTACCAAGAAGGAAGTCAACATTCAAACGACTAGAGTTATAAGGTAAATATCGCCAACTTTTTAGTAATGTTATGATCCTCCTGTAATTTTGAATACTTTTAGACACATGCATCACTCTGAAATAGAGGAACAAGTGGACGCTCCTACAGATACTCAATCCTATACTGAACAAGATAGAGGGACAAGAAAATCTTTATTTAAAAAAAGAAGTACATCATCCACGTGCCCTGTAAGTAATCTACAATTTATATATTTTAACAGTAGCGGTTTGCCCATAAGGCCCCTTGGGCACGTGCCCTAGTATAATAAACAAAAAAAAAATAACTTACATATTTTATATTTTCCTCAATGCCTATTATTATTTTATCTAATATTCAGCGCAAACCGCGTTGGCACGACACTGGACGACCATGCGTTGAGCGACGTTTCGAGAATTCCGAAATTAAGTGAAAGATGGGCACAGGGCACAGTAAATGTGTGCCTCTGTTGTTTTCTCTCTTCATTATGATGCGAAAAACAAGGACAACGACAATATCGCTTGTCAAGAGATGAACACATGCTATGGATTATACGTCACAAGCAGGGCGCTGTCCTCATCGTGACGTGCTGTACCCATGGCACAGATTACCTAGACCAGATATGAATGTACGCAACGGCATCTTTACCGGCTCCCTCACAAAGGCGATGCGGTTTCGGCTTAAGGTGCGCGTTTGTTGGACCATGATAATAATTTATTTATTGTAATTACGAAAAAACGTTAGTTGGACCATTGGAATAGTTAAGAAATAAAACTACAAAAAAAAATAACTTTTTTTTATAAAGCAGTCAAAAATATGATGAAAAAAAAAATCAATAATATTTATAAATGGGACAAAATTTTAATTTTTCTTTTGGTTTTGTCCAACTTTTTCTAGGATTTCAAATCTCTGTTTGCATATTTAAGAGTATAAGAGTCCCTTAAATAAATTAATGGTGTAAATTTTCGCAAATTGTTGGCAAGGATGACCAAATTCTATTTTGCTCAACTCAAAAAGGTATGCGTTGGAAATTCCAGGCTTAGTTTACAAACTATTAAATAATTTAAAAATATAAAACACCTTTTCTTCAGAGTCGTATGCTTTAAAATGCTCCTACATGATGGAATTTTACATCGAAGTGTGTCATTACTATTTATGTTTATAAAGAGGATTTAATTAAATGTCTCAAAGAAATTATAAATACAGAATTCGATAAAAAAACTATTAATCAGACTAAAGGGTTGGTAAATTTTGAAAGACAGATTTTATTTTCTGGTTATTTTTCTTCAGCAAAATAATGTCAAATTGCGATATACTTTCTGATCAACTCGACAGCTCGATGCTGTCAAGGTTAAGATAAACATATCAAATTTTGCAGCAGCTATTCAAAATATTAGAAATAATATAGACACGCTAATTCATGAAGAATGGCAATCACAACAAGACCCACAAGAACTAAACTTAAACGACAACACCCAATCAGCTCCAAGTACAAGCAAGAAGAGACGGTTTGTTGAAAAGGAGGACCCCATTCCTAATTCAAGGATATGTAAGAAAATTTGTGATACAATAGTAGTGCAGGTAAATGAACGATTTAGTTTTACTACCCACCTAACAATTGCAAGTTTATTTGATAGTGAAGAATTTAAAGACTACCGAGGTTGTTTTCTAAATGAGGACGTTAAAACTGTGTGTAGTTTATTTCCAAACGTAAACAGATTAAAATTCAAAAACGAACTGTCCATACTGTACACCCGAGATGACTTTGTTCAACACAATGGGGCCGTACCGTTATTACAAATGTTTTTTGAAAACAATTTGACAATTATATTTTCGCAATCTGTGGAGCTTCTAACTATCCTGTGTACAATTCCCGTGACCACAGTGGAGAGTGAAATATGTTTCTCGACACTAAAACGTATTAAAACATTTTTAAGGAACACTATGTGCCAAGATAGATTGTGCGCGTTAGCCATGTTATCCATCGAAAAAAAAAACTTATTCGGTCCATTCTAAATTTAAATAATCTGGTAATCGATCACTTCGCTAGCCAAAAATCCAGAAGAATGGACTTCAACTATAAGAAATAGTATACAACTGCAGTGGTACCTGCAGTTAGTCTTCAATTTTGTAATATTTAATTTGTTTTGAAATATATTTAATTTTCATTAAGCGGAGAACTTGTTTTCCTAAGGGAAAAACGAATCCCGGGATTCCTTTTCAGTGTGTGCCCCACTGCCGCTAGTGCCTACGAGCCGCCACTGTATTTTAAACCAATTTGATGACATGTACTTTTTTTTATAGAGTTTGCTAGAAACAGAGGCTGAAGAGATGGCAAAATCTAGTCAAAGTCCTCTTGGAAATATAAGAAAGAAACATCACATTTTGACACCAAGACAAAGTGAGAGAGCATTAGGCATAGCGCTTGAACCACAGTTGTCCATAAAATCAAAGAAATCCAAACTTGGGGGACTAGGTGACTAAATATATAAAAAATTTTTAATGTTAAACATTTTATTTAATAAATATTTCATAATCTATCTCATTGCTTATATTTTTTAGTAAACTGGTTTAAAAAAGGAGAAAGCTGTTCAGTTGACGAACTAGAAAATGTTGACAATGGCGATTCTTTTACTGATACTTCAAGTTTTCTAAGACAGCCTTCAAAATTCTATCAACAAAAAGATTCCAATAGAAGGTAAATTCTAAAATAATATTTAAAAAATATATTTATTAATTTCCATTTTTTTATAGTAATGTCAGTCAAAGCATTCAAAAAGCAAAACGCAAGATGGAAGACAAGTTTAAATTTGTACTGAAGAAAGGTAAAAAGAAAGATGGCAGTCAAGAAGAATCAGGTGGTGGATGTTAGTACCTTCATTTTCCTATTGATTTCTTTTAGATTAAAAATTGATATAATTAGATTATTTTTGTTTTTAGATTTCAGCAGGAAAAACTCTATGGAATTTGGAGAAACTTCCAGAGAATCTGAATTCGTGATTTTAAAAGAACGAAAATTGGTTTCAACTTCTTTGGTATATCAAGGAGTTTCCAGACTTTCATTTCTTCTAGAAACATGTCCACCTGGCTCTGTACCAGACGCACATCTTATAGCCTCAGTTTTAGATTTGGTAAATAAATTAAATTTAAAAACAACGAAATGTAAGGTTAATTATACCATAATGTCAGAAAACTAATTTTTATGATTTTTTATGTTCAAATACCGATAAGAATTGCATTGGTTCCGTTGTGCCGTAACAAAATAATCGGCATTGCGGAAGCCTCAATCGAAGTATACTTATATAATCCTGAAGAATAATAATCAAGAGAATTGGATTATTTATAAAGATTATATAAGGAATTTAGAAAAATAAAATTTAAAAAAAAGTGATTTAGATATTATATATTTTTTCAACGAGCTCTTTACAAAATAAACTTTGCACGAAATATAGTTTTTCATCGTTAAATGTTGCATTTTATTGTAGCCTCACTCCACCGTGGTCGCTAAGGCAGCAATACTGTTGGAATGTGCATACTTTGTGCATTGTTGTAACAAAAATCAGTGGCCATCTTGGATGAAGTATAATATCCCAGTATACAGACCATCTGGGCCTCTACCAGCTCGTGGAAGTAATAGTACTGGATTAAGACGGTCCCATATTATGCAACGAGCAGCTGGGAAGATGTTTTACCAATGGGCGGAAGTAATAAAATATGATATGTTAGAATTAATATAATTACAATATTGATTATTTGTAAATTTTAGATAATTGGCCAAAAACTTGAGGAGTTTATTATCGAAGATAAAACATTGCAGCCTGAAATAATCGAGATGGTTACTGATGAACAAAAACAAAAAGAACTGTTAATTCAGGACGAAGAAGAAGATTTCTTGGACGAAGGTTGATACATACACTACTCAATTAAAATATTTTATTTAAATATTTAAAATTTTTTATTTTAGCAAGTATAAATACATACGGATCTTCTTGCCCGATGGCACTACGATTGATTGCATGTGTACTCTTGCAAGAAATAACTTCATTTTTACGCGAAACCTATCAAACTCTACCGAAAAGTTCGAGAGTCATGGAAAAAGGAAAACCAACTCCTTGGGAAAAACTGTACAGCAGAGATGCTAACAGAAGGTGGAGTATGGCTCTTTCATCAATGGGTCATTCCCAAACTTCAGCTCAAAGTCTACAGTCCATCGCAGGCGATAGAGATTGTGGTACTTAAGGTCTTTTAAACCAAAATAATCTTTATAAAAATTATATTTTTTAATTAGGTCAAACAGGCGAAAGAAAGATAAGTTTCGTCCTCCATGAACCTGATAATGAATCAGAAGGCAGTAGCAACACCACGGTAACCATGCAGGTAAATATTATAATAATAAATGCACTTAGCCTCTCAACATCGTTTCTAGGCTTTCCTACAAGGAGAAGATGCCAAACGTCAACAGCAATCGAGACCTTCTTATATTTTGAGGCGAGGAACAGCAGCACCAACTGGTGGATCATTTAAAAGAAGAAGTTTGAAATTGAGAAGAGGAACAAAGGAAGGAATGGATGTGGAATGTAAGCGTTGTTACTTGTTAATTTACATATAAATTAAATAAATTGTTGCAGGGAAAGTCCAAGAGACTGTAAAACGCACAGATTCCATTCAGTCTAAAAGGAAAGTAAGTTCAATATCTGATCGAAGTGACACATCAGAACCTGGAGCCGCAGGTGAAGCTAGTGGTGAGGAATCGCCAGGAGTTTTAAGTGATGAACAGCCGCCAGAAAGTCCTAGTGATAGCAACGATACAGACGACACCTCAAAGCATATGCCTTGGATGAAGACAATGATTCTAGTTTCGAATTCTTTCTATTATTATTGTTCTCATCAAACATTTTGTCACCCATTTTGCTACAGAAGAATAATGAGGGCTTGTAACAGACTTGTCAAAGCTGCTAGAAAAGTATACGGAGAAGAATTTGGAATTTTAGATGACAGACTTTGTATGGATTTTAGTGGAAAGAAGAAAAATAAAAAAGATAAAGGACAAAATAGAAAAGTATCCGATCAAACTAGTTCCACAGTGTCTCCAATTAGAAGAAAAGACAGTGTGGGAAAGAAAGACAAGATTGATAAAAGTATGGAGGGTGGTCAGCTTGGTAAAATGTTTTGTAAAGATTCTTCAAGGGACATCGCCGATTCTGATCCTGGTTCTGAAGCAAAACCAACGTCCGAGAAAAAACCTGAAGAACCACCTCCAATTTTAAAATATATTAAGACACAAGTGAGTATTCAAAAGCGTACATTTTCTGTATTTACTCCTATTATTTACAATATGGAAATTATATTTTAGGTAAAAGAGGCATTCCACTCTCCTTTAGCTGTACTGCTAAAAGGAGCGGTGATACTTACCGAAGAACATTTTCTCGATATTATACCGGTAGCTTGGGAATTACTTCTTGAGCCGAATCAAGAGGTGACTGCATGTGCTGCTTCTATATTTATCTTAGGAGCTGTAAGAGCGCCTCAACAAGTATCAGATGTAATGCAACATGGACTGTCACACCATGACTGCGCTGTCCGAATAAATGCTATCTTAAGGTAAGCTAAAACATTTAAATTTTAAACAATTTATTTTCTCCAGAAGCAAGGATGGATTTGAAATCTTATACTTATCTTAACAGTTTGGGAAATCATTAAGCATGTCCGTGATAACCCAGTTGGTAAAAGAAGAATGTTGAGAACGGAAATTTAGGTCCGAATCCCCTGGCAATCAGTTTTTTTTTAATTTTTCATTAAGTTTTTTTTCTCCTTGGGGATCTAGAATAAGTTTTATTATTTCGTAGGGGTAATATTGGGATTTGTTAGGGGAATTCCAAGGAATTCATTATCATTTGAAAGATATTGATGACATTTATTACTTTTAGGTTTCAAGTTTTGTGGAAGATGCGATATCAGGTATGGCCAAGGATGGAAGAAAATGCACAAATGCTATTTAAAGTGCCACCACCTGGCATTGAATTTACTTTACCATCCCCAAAAATTGGTATAGAGTCCTTAGATGTAGTAGATTCTCCTTGGGAATTATTAGTCAAAACAAAAGTTGAAGAAGTAACCATTAATCAGGAAAGACACGTACGTATTCTTCCTTAAAAATTACACTTTACAATTTTAATTAATACATTTTCCGTATATTCTCTATAGTTTTTACAAACAATGAATTTTTTAACCACAACGAAATCATCTAAAATTGTAGAGATCATTGGTAACAGCTACTAAAACTAGAAAGAAACAACAGACGGAGTTGATAAAAATGGCGTTACAAGCGCAAGATGATAAGAAGAGGGAGGAAAGAGAAAACTTTTTGATAACTACAATTCCTATTACCATTCAAGCTGCTCACGAACCTAGCCTGTACCATACTGGGGAAGAACACGAAGAAGGTATATAAATATTTTTCTAAAAATAAACTCCTTTATGGCATTTAAATTAAAATCACATTTCCCTTTTCAGTGGATGATGAACAAGCTGATGGTCCACCAAGAAATACTGGCCACCATCTACATTCTGCTCATTCATTGTTTCCTTCATGCCTTTGTTCAGCGGTAGTTCAAATAATTAATCTTCTAGATGACGCTGCTGTCTCTGCAGATGGTAATGCAGTTTACGAAGTTGCTTATCAAGTAATCTGGACCTGTTTGGTAGAAGATAGTGCTCTATTTTTAAGGTATACTTATTTAACAATGTTTATATTTGATGTATAAATTAAACTATTGCTAATTTTAAATTGTAGATATATTCTGGAAAGACTAACCAGAGAAAAACAAGAATTGATGTTTAAAATACTGAGACATTTGATTAGATTCATACCGAAGCTACCGCAACAAGCTGCATTCGCTTTATACAATTATATCATTGGCTATGTTATGTTTTACGTAAGAACTCCACATGAAGATGGACAAAAATTGATAGGAGCTGCGTTATCTCTTTTGTGGATGGTTGTTCATAGCGTTCATGGTATTATGTTCAAAGATCTCAAACAAATTTTAAGAAAAGAACAGTGTGATGCTTCCATATTGCTAACTGCAAATGTTCCGTCTGCTAAAAAAATTATTGTACATGGTCCGCAAGGTAAGTTTTTCTATACGATGGATTATATGTTAATGAGAATACACTTATTTCCATTAAAGATCCAGATGCTGGTGGTATACCATCTCAATTTCCTGTTCAAGAAGATACCCAGTTTTATCAAATATTAAGAGAATCTTTGGACTTTTTTGGTATTGAAGAAAACAAGCATAAGGAATTCTTTTTGGTCGACTATAAGACTCGTAAGTACAATTAAACAAGACGTTATTTGATTAAATTATACTAATTAATTAAATCTTATATAGATCAAATTAGGAACCCATCTTCCTACGTTCGAGACTATTACTTTTTCAAAAGATCTCAATATCCACAACTTGAGTTAGTTTATATGAAACCAGATGTCGCTTTTAATGCTCTCCAAAAGCAGGAGTTGCTACATAAGTTTGTTGAAATCGGAAAAGTGCTTCTTACTTGGGCTATTTTAAAAAATGTAGATATGGTAGTACAGAGGGTCGTATTTTTGCATGAAGAGTTGATGAAATTGCCATCGTTTCCCAGAAAAGCTTTGGAGTCCGATTTGGATTTGTACAAGAGTGGACCATTGGGAAAAGAATTATTAGGTAACCACATTTTTAGTTTAAGTATTTTATTGATTAGTGATCTCTATATTTTTACTTAAAGGTCTTGATGTTTTACATAAATTTATGTGGGTGAGACTAATTGCTAGAATGTTTGAAGCGATGGCAGGAAATTTTGCCTATTCCGGAGATATCCACCTATTTGTTAACGTTCTTAATGGGGCATTAGTCCTTCATTCTGAAGACGCCTGCATTCTTAGATACGTTACAGCGACGTACATAAATGCAGCTTTTCATTTTAAGAATATATTTTCAACTAACGGGTAAGTTTTAATTACAATTGGATAAATCTATACATAATATCATCAGGATTTCACCAACTGATAGTTTATCCAAAAATAAAGATGCTGTGTCCAATAAACTATGATCTAATTCTTCTTTCGTTTTGATGCAAAACGTGCAAAAACAAAGTAAGAACAAAAAATAAACAAACAAACAAGTTGTATTTTTAGTTGGTTTATTTAAAGAAATTATGAAAAATTCAAAAATTTACTAAAGACACCTAATGAAGTTGCCTACAAACTGAAAATTTCTTAAAAATCGGTGTAAGCCTTTTATAGATATTAATAAAAAACTATTGAAAAAATGAACACATCAAAAAGGAAACAAAATTGGATCATATTTTATCATGCATGATATAAACTGGACCACCCTAGGTGCTAAAAACCATGGACATAGGTTGAGACTTTCCCCTTATTTATTTCCGTATCTCATTAATTTCCGATTTATCAATCCACAAAATTTAATCACCCCACTATAGTTTATTATTTGTTAATCTATGAACATCATCAACCTTCAATTGGATGATAAAATATTAAAATAGTTGCTGAAATATTAAAAATAAAGTAGATATATATGCAATCTCTTTACAGTTCCTGAACTAATATTAAAGCTGAACTCTCATAACGTCTCACCATATATAGAGTTATTATAACTACAAGTTGATTACATTGTTATAAATAATTATTTATTGTAGATATTTACTGATAATGCCCACACTATTAAAAATATACTCCAATCATCAGACAAACAAACTTGTAACGACCACAATTGAGTACGCAGTGAAACAATTTTATCTAATGAATAGAAAACCGTTTATTCTTCAAATGTTTGGATCGGTGTCAGCCATGTTGGATACTGATGAAGAAGGAACTTACGGAGATGCGCACAAGGTATTTGTTTTATGGTATCTACCGAAATATAATAATATACTAAACACAAAAGTATTTAAAAAATATCCTTTTCGTTAAACGTATAAAATATGCTTTCTTTCTGCTTTCATAGATCCAATCCAGTTGCCTTTTTAACTTGTTGCTCAGTTTGGAGACACCCTCACCTGATCCACTTAATATAGCTGAATTGGTTAAGGAAGATAAACCTTTAAAAGCCATAGATTTTTGTTACCACGATGAAAATGAAATGGTGACTATTTTGGACTGTATCTCTATGTGTGTTATGGTGGTTTCATATTCTTCTGAGAGCGTTAGAGGGTATCAAATGCTTGTAAGTTATAAAAATTTATTGATCGCATTTTGCTTTTCAAAATAACATATACATTTTGTGTTTACAATCAATTCTTTTAGATAATTTTGGAGGCAATTTTTCCCTGCTACGTAAGACAAATTCAGCTTCCTACCTATAACAAAGAAGGAAAGAAAGAAAAAGATATTATAAACTTACTTGCCATATCCATCAGAACTTTGGTAAATAATTCTGAATCATTGACTAAGTAAGTATTATTAACAGCACTAAATGCCCATTACAGCTGAGATAAGATATTTAAAAGTTTATTACAAGTACAGGGTGTGTTAGTTAAAAGTTTTAACCCCCTTATCTTCGTTATTAATTATTGAGGTAAGAGAATAATTTTTATTCTTTTTGAAAGCTTTAAATAATTAGTTTCTTCAAATTCGTTCGAATATTCTGTGAGGTTTTGACTTACTTCCGCTTTTTGGAGGAATAATAGAAAATCCCAATCTGTCTAAATATTTAGATTGAAACCCATACCTATCGATGCCGTTTTGCCAGACTATTGTAAGTGCCATTTTTGCAAAAAATGAGATTTTATATGTATCGTATCGTATTCTGGCAAATTATCGCAAGCCTATCAAACTGTTGATTCCGATAACACCAAAATAAAAATAAAAATATGTATCATGTGCTAATTGAATCACAAATTAAATGTGGTATCGTAGGATGGGAAGAACTTTACCACTGCTATTCTCAAACTCTAAAAATAATAACAATATTTGTTAAATAGTATATTATGCAACGATCATGTAATGATGGTTATTAATACACGAGCATTAACCGGGATACGAAACGAGCCAAAGGCGAGTTTCGTATGGTTTATGCGAGTGTTTTAATAACCATTACATGAGAGTTGCATACGCTATTTTTTCTACACCCGATAAATAATCAAGACCTATAAATATTCTATTTATATTGGCATTGAACACAATAACAGTAATTACTCGTATTTCTATAAAAAATTCTACAAAATTGTAATTAATGGTATTACCTTGGGTATTGGTATTACCACAGATTTTTGGGGCAAAATATTTTGTACTGCATTTTCTCCTTTCTCTGATATGTGTGGAGGAGTCTTCTATATCGCTGATATCAGACATTTTAATATTATAATTATCGAAGTTTAGCTATCTACGAAAATTTAATACGTTTTGACAACTAAAACAATTACATAGGAATTTAGGACAAACGTCAAACATCATGCTTGATTGAAAAATGGTAGGTTTCTATTGATTAAAAATCTGTATCATAATGAAAAATCTGTATCATAATGGGTATCATTATGAAACGGATTATGGGCATATAAGTGCATTATTATAATACGGGTGTAGAAAAAATATTTTATAAACTTAAATACGTACTTATCCTATCGTAAACTTTATGTTTTAAAATATTATGCTGGCATCATAAAACTAAATTAAAATTAAAAGTATTTCACATATAATACTAATAAATTTCGGTATTTGAAATCACCAAGATAACAAAATCAATTGGACATTTCAATTTATATGACCTAAACTTTATTCAGAAATACAGCACAGTCTTAAAAATATAAATGACTTTTTATAATATCGTACGAGCCATTTACGACCAGTCCGGTCCTGCTCTAATTCTTAAGACCCTCTTTTACTTTGTTTAGGTCTCTTACGGCCTCTTCCTTTTCCGATTACCCACCCCAAGATACGCCTATGGAACCAGACAGATAAAATAAATGTTCATTCTGGAACGCACTAGACCCTGATGAATGATTTTGAAATGGTAACTTTTAGCGAATACACTTACTTTGTTTCAGTGTAAGAAATAGTGAAGGGGCTTCTAGAATGTTCAAGATAGATCTAAAGCGTAACATTTGAGTGTATAAATCGGATTATTTTGTCAGTTGAGTTAATTCAAGCTGCGATAATGCTGTGATCAGATTAAAATTGTTAATATGAAAGTAAAAATTGTTAATAAAAAGTAAATTTCCATTTAAATTAGTAGAGTATTTGTGTATAAATAAATTACTTAGTATCTTAGTATAAATAGATTAAATAAATAAAACGTTTAAATACACTGCATAACAATTAAAGTGGATATTTTAAAATTTTGTTTTTTTGTCAATAATTTAAAATAAAATAAAAAAATCATGTAACATAGAAAACATTTTATTGATTATAAGTATAACTCAAAAGAAAAACCATTTAATTGAAAATTACAGGATAATTAAAAAAATTAAAAAAGTAACAACAAAAAATTCTTGCATTGCGCACTTTACAAAATCCCTATAAAAAATTAATATCTTGTTGGACTTACCCTGGCTCGTCTTAGTGCTGTCACTCTATTTGGCATGCTCTCTATTAAATTATTGATAAATTGCTGAGGTATGGTTTCCCAAATTGCCTGCAACTCATTATCCAGCTGTTCTAAGGTTTGGGGAGGCTATTGACTTCGGTTTAATAGCCTAGACATTTCAGCCCAAAAAACATGCTCGATACAATTCATTTCTGGTGAACAGGGTGGCAAATCCATTCTTGTAATTCCATGATGTTCTATGCGATCGTTTACAATTCTTGCACGATGTGGACGAGCATTATCGTCAATAAAAACAAATCGTTCACCTATTGCACCAAAAAATGGTACAATTATCGGCTCTATTAGTCGAAGCAATGAAGCGAAAAGTTCCTGGTTTTTCCGTGTAAGTCGGATCGGAATGCGGTTTTTTGCATTCGCTGGCAAAAATTATTTGTATCATTCCCCCGTAATTTCCGGGTCATACAAACCTCAAATTGCATTGCTGCAGCCAAAAATGCATTCAAAAAATGCATTATTTGAGAGGCCTTTTGGATGATTTTAAAACTTGTTAAATAAGTGTCAGAACTAGCCCAGATCGGGTTCTCGGAGGTTTTCGAGGTCGCTGATCACGATTATGATGTCTAAATTGACCCACAGCCGACCTAGAGCTCAGGAACGTCGACGAACGTCATCTTCGTGGGACTCTCCCAAAATTCACGCGGGGAAGGAGGGCAACTAGGCGATCGGGGTTTTTTTGGGTCGCTGAATCCAAATATGGTATCGGCGAATACCCCCCGGACACCTGGTGCGCCCAAACCTCGACCTGGACGTCATCTCCGAGAATTTTCCTCACAATATCGACAACAACAACCCGAAAATGATTGAGCGGAGTTTTTTTGGGTGGTGAATCTAAATTTCAGGTCGAAAACGACCCCCTGAACACCTGGTGCACCGGAACTTGGCCCTGAACGTCTTTACCGAGGTTCTTCCAGACCCAATTGAATAAGACGAACCAAAAATCGTTAAAGGGGGGGGGTTGGGTCGCTGAATTCAAATATGGCATCGGCGAACACCGCATGGACACCTGGTGCGTCTGAACCTAGACCTGGACGTCATCTCCGAGGCGTCAATACTGCAATAGCTGTGTGCAATTGTTGATTCTAGATTACGTGAGGAGGAAAGAAAGAGAATGAATAGAAACGCAATATTTATGTAATTTACGGTAAAAAAAATTTTATTGGCCTCAAATCGAATACAATGAACCTGTAAGTTTGTCATTCCTTAATTAATTAATAACTCAAATGTCTGGTCATTTTCTTCGTCATCGACTGATGTATTCATGCGGGGAACATTTCCCTCATCTGAGGCCTCTGTCTCTGGCACATTAACGTTTTCATCTGAATATCTTTCAGTGTTCAGTGTTAAGGCAAGTTGAACCTTCACAAATTTTACAGGCAAGATTGCAAGGTAGGCCGTGCTTCCTGCAACTACAGGTGTTTAGATTACAATCTCCTTTGCATCCACAGAATATTAGTTCCATAATATTATTTTTCAATTGGGTCTGGAAAACCTCGGTGAAGAAGTTCAGGGTCAGGTTAGGGCGCACCAAGTATTCGGGGGGTCGTTTTCCACGTGAAATTCGGATTCAGCACCCCAAAAAAACCCCCGGAACGATTTTCGGTTCGTCTTTTTTAATTGTGTCTGGAAACCCCTTGGGGATGACGTTCAGGGGCAAGTTCCGGTGCACCAGGTGTTCAGGGGGTCGTTTTTGACGTGAAATTTAGATTCAGCGCCCCAAAAAACTCCGCTCAATCATTTTCGGGTTGTTCTTGTCGATATTGTGAGGAAAATTCTCGGAGATGACGTCCAGGTCGAGGTTTGGGCACACCAGGGAGGTATTCTCCGATGCCATATTTGGATTCAGCGACCCAAAAAAACCCCGATCGCCTAGTTGCCTTCCTTCCCCGCATGAATTTTGGGAGAGTCCCACGAAGATGACGTTCGTCGACGTTCCTGAGCTCTAGGTCGGCTGTGGGTCAATTTAGACATCATAATCGTGATCAGCGACCTCGAAAACCCCCCGAGAACCCGATCTGGGCTAGTTCTGACACTTATTTAACAAGTTTTGAAATCATCCAAGAGGCCTCTCAAATAATGCATTTTTTGAATGCACTTTTGGCTGCAGCAAAGCAATTTGAGGTTTGTATGACCCGAAAATTACGGGGGAATGATACAAATAATTTTTGCAAGCGAATGCAAAAAACCGCATTCCGATCCGACTTGCACGGAAAACCCAGGAACTTTGGCCTTTTTAGTGCTTTCGTTGCTTCGACTATATAACCCTGTCCCGATATCGTATGCCAGTCATTGTCTCATTAGTTAAGACCACTAAATCAGTGCGACCATTATAACATATGCCTCCCCAGACGCAAACTGATCCACCACCAAAAAGAGTTGTTGGGGCCATTAAATTTTCATTGTATCGCTGTCCTTTCTCGCGATACCAATATTCGGCCACCACACGTATATAAACGAAATCTGGACTCGTCGGTAAAAAGGCAAAGCCTCCAATTTAGAAAAGTCCAAAAGCTGTGTTCTTCCGCCCACCGATATCGGTATGCACGCTGCTCCGCCGTCAGTCTTGGGGGGGTTGCGCGACGTCTAGCTCTTAAGTTACATGCATGCAACCTTCTTCTGATAGTTTGACCAGAAATTACTCGTCCAGTAGCTTGTCTACAGAAGGTGTTAATCTTGAAGCCGTAAATGTTCGGTTTCTTCTCACAGTCAGGATTATAAAGCGGTCTTGAGCACGAGTTGTAGCTCGATGTGTGTGTACGCTGCATACCCAGTTACTTGATACCTATTCCAAGCACGACTTACGACACTCTGAGACACATTCAGCCGCGTGGCGACTTCTTCTTGGGACAAACCTTTCTCTATACAATTCACGAATTGCTGCAGTTGCAGTGCCTCTAATCGTCGTAGCGGCATATTCTTTACCCGAACACACACAATTATTGATAAAAGTAACAGAATAAAGTAAGAACAAGCTCTTCTGCACAACTGATACTTTACGATTTTTAAACAACCTTCCTGCAATTTTCGTGAAAGAGATAAGAGCATTGATAACGAACAATAAACATACAAAAAATAATCGCTGTGAATATGGTTTATTGATAATACAAAAAAAATTTTTTTAAATATGTTTACATATAAACAGGATTTTAGCAATTATCCAGTTCAATTGTTGAGCAGTGTAAATAAACGTTATAATAATATAAAAAATTGAAAAGATAGCCCGTGAAGTTACTTAAAAATATCTTTCAAAAGTTGTTTATAATGTAACCCCTTAATTTAAATAAGAAAATATAAAAAAATTCAGTGCCTTTCTTTAAGAAATATGTACAAATTTTTTGCATTCAACTTATATTTTTTAGTATGATAAATTTTTTTCTAATTAATTATGTATAATGTACTTTTGTTATGAATTTGTATATAATTCTAGAAATATTTAATTGAATTGGGTATAACTTATATGGTTAAAACCATTTTTACTAGCTGTTTAATGATGTATGATAAGTGGGGGTCGTTATTTATTGGATGGTAGTAAGTCTTATATTCTGTTTTTAAATTGTCACACCCTATAAAGTACTGTATAATCAGATATTAGTTATTCACGATATGAGTGGGTTAAAAGCTTTATTAAAGCACGCATGCGAAATTTGCACGAGTGCGTAGCACGATTTGGGCAATCGCAGAATTACGTTAATAAAGCGTTATCACACGTATATTGTTCAAATTTTTATCTACGCCTCTAAATAAACGGTAATTATAATTTTTAAAACTTAATGTAGGGTTATTGTTCTCCACTACTGCCTATATGTCGGCATCGAAATGTTGGGTGGAGGTTCTAACAATTAAATAAAAACGTTCTGTTTTCTTAGCAACGATAATATTATCATAAACAATAAGTCAAAAATAATTAATTTTTAACTTATTTTTGCTCTAGTAATAAAATGCGTGATTCGGAAAGTTTGCCATCTGAAATTGAAGAACAGCTTTAAATATAGTTTCTTGTTACTTTAGATTATGATAGTAATTAAATATTAAATTTAAACAGATTTTGACTTTTTTATTTGATTGATTGAAAAGCAGTGAGATAAGAAAAACGCGTACGTTAATAAACTTCTTATCTCACGCAAAATGAGTGGGATAAGAAGTTCTTATCTCACTGGCGTAGATAAATTATTTAAATTATCCAATTGGAATCTTCCTCGGCTGTAATGGCACTCTCGATAGCATAACTTGAACATTCAATTTTGAAGTAAAGGATAGGCATTTCTCTAGAAGCTACAACGGTCCTTACCGTTCGAGTCCAGAGCATAAAGGTTCGAGTCAAAGGAACTACAGCAGAGGACCCTATTCTCCAGGATTCGATTTCGAAGATGATTCTCACTCTAAATTCATGAGCGAACACTCAAGAGCAAAAAGCATGTACGAACATGACGTTGAAGATTCTGAGGTCCTCAGAGCCGCATACCGAAGACCAAGAGATGTTCTATTAAGTTTGGTAGGAGAGTTTGTTGCAAAAGCTGGAAGCAGATTACAAGAATTAAATAAAAAGAATAATAATGATGGAAAAGTAGTCGAATTATTAGATATCAAATCGCATGTGGTAAATAAATAGTTTGTAGTGTAAGGAAATTTTGTTTATTGATAATTAATTTCTTTTAGCGATTGGCCGATATAGCTCACACCCTTCTTAAAGTCTCTCCTTATGATCCAGAATCTATGGGATGCAGGGGACTTCAACATTATATGACGTATGTATTACCATCGACTGATTGGTCAAATGATGCTATGAGGCCTGCTTTAGTTACTATTCTCAGAAGACTGGATAAAGTGTTTCAGAAAATTTCAAAGAAACCATCTATAAGAGTGAGTTAATAATTTTTAATTATCCTAATATTGAAATATTTACATTTTTATTTTAGAGAAACACTGATTGGGATGCGGCTGCAGGCTTGCTTAAAGGAATCTATGATACTATGGTTAAATATCTTTATATTATCCATTGGTCACAAATAAGGGGACTTATTAATACTTGTCAGGTACAATAAATTAATTTATAAATAACTACCGACTTTTAAAATAAGTTTTAATAACTTTAAAAATAATTATTTTAGTCAAATCGTTTTAATGTATTTCTAGAGTTTAATTGTCAGTGATTGTTGTTCACAAGAAGGTGTATCAAGTGCGACGGCTGCTCTTATGAGCCAGGCACCACCACCACATTTTTGTGCAATGGTGGTACGACTGATAGCTCTTCAAACTCAGAGTTACCAAGTAAGAAAACTAATTATTTTTTTTACCTCTAGAAAAATGTTCAATTTTGACTTTTAACCAATTTTTTATGTATTCCAATTTAAATCAAGATTAAGTACCTACTTAATATCTGTATTTATCCAATATACAATGTGTTTTAGAATAACGTACCTTAAACTGGGAGATATGCAGATCTTAACTAATTGTTAAGAAAATTTAAATATTAATTTCCTGTAAACGTCTCTGTTTTCATTCTACATGGTGATAAAGTGAATTTAATAAATATATAATTTTCTAAATAGCTTTCCTTACGATAAAGACTTCATCTTAAAAATATGTATATGTTAGTAAATCTTCCTTATTACTTAACACACTTTACATTACGATTAACCCTTTGGCGTAGAATCAAGGGCTGAACAATTTACATCTAAACTTTTTAAATACCCTATATTTCATAAAAGTTGAGAATAATAATTATTCGTCATTCAATTTTTGTACAAACAAGGGAGTTTTGGTCGTTTTTTTGAGATTTTTCAGTTTTAGTCCTACTCAAACATGAAATCTATGTACATTATGAAATTCAAAAAATTCAAGGCCCGATTTTATAATCAATAATAACAGGTCCATTAACTAATGGGACCATTAGGTCATATAATCTTAGCCGTATTAGATAATGGACCTTCCAATATTGTTAAGCATGTTTTTTGTCTCTCAATTTAATTTAACTCAACTTTTACAATAACTATACAACTGATAACATTAACATATAACGTCTATCATAAAACTAAAACTGACGTCCGGATCATCGGCTTATATAAGCTTGCTTGACTCTTCTCGAACCTTCTCGAAATGTCTAGATTTTTCTTGACATGGAATGACATTTCTGGACTATTCTATTTTCTTCTTATACTCGTACTTTTATTTATGACGACTGCAGGACGCTGCAAGGTGCTGCGTACCATTGCTCCCTCCTTTCAAGTTATTCACCTCGAATAACTTGATTACTGGTGGGAGCTAACGGGGAGGGAGGATCTGGACCACGGCATGACGCTAACTTTCCAATGTGAACTACCTTGGATTTACTTCCGCTGACAGCTGCATGCGGTAGATCAGGTCGTTGATTTTCCTTAAGGGAAGCGTACAGGCCTTCCCAGTTCCGTTGCGATTTCTGACAAAGTCCTCCTCGGTGCTTGGGATTGCGTTCAAATGTGTACTTGTGGCACGCCTGTCGATTCTGGCTTCTACTTTATCGCTGTTAGCCTTCAGTCGTTCCCGAGCGAATCCATAGACCTTTGTCCTACCATTACATACATCACATTTTTTACACCAATCCGCTACATCTTGTCGGCAATTGACCCAATAAAATTTTTCACGAACTTGTTCTCCCGAACGGCTGCTATGAAGCTCCTCCAACACACTTCTAAGATGTGATTTCAGCGGTACCACTTGGAAGGCTACATGTACTTTATTAGGGCTCTCCTACTTCCGGTGCAATAGGTCATCGTGAAGATACAGGGAATCCCACTGAGTCCAGTACCATTTTATAGCATTTGGCTATCTCTTGCCAAGTAGGTGTAACTTTATTTTTGAGACATTCTCGGACAACCTTTAAGTCATTGTCTTTTTTCTGGCCCTTGCTCAGGCTTTCAAGGGTGATTTCTTCTTCGTCGCCCTCTGGCTTGACAGTGGTTGCCCGAAGAGTAGCTTTATAAACCGGTTTCTCTCGTTCTCTGAGACATTTACTTTACCGATATTCTCATTTAAAACAGGGTCGCCTGGAGAGAATATCTGCGTTGCTATGGAGACGGCCTTCTTCTATGCTCTACTTCCTGGTTGTTGCTAGAAGGCTAACTAGGTGTGGGTGATCGGCTTCTCCTTGACGCCTAGCTGCTGTATTTATTTCTTGTTGGACTTCGTGACGGGCTTTAAGCTGGCCATATTCCCTGATTCTTGATTTATAGAGCGAGCTTTGCTTCTGCAGGTCCTTTGTAGGTGCCCGATTCTTCCGCAAGTAAAGCATCTTCTGCTTCCATTTTGGTCTTTTCGTTGCATATTTTGCAGGATAAGATTTGTGAGAGTGTAGGTTTGAGAATAGTATTAGTATTGGCCTCCTCACTTTCCTGAAATTTAGTTTCTCTCACTCTTGCGCGAGAAGATCTGGATAGGAATTTTGTCGCTTCATATTCCTGGGCTGCAATCAGTTTCTCCCTCAGCGTCTTGTGATGTTGTAGACGAAGGGTTTGCTGATCAATGAATGCCTGTAATCAAATTTGTTCTTGGAAATCTTTGGGTGCCTGTGGATAGGTCAGATGAATCAATCTCCTTATATTGCCCTCAAATTCCTGTAGACTGTCATTATGTTTCTGACTACGAACTTTTAGCTGGCTTTAAAATACCCGTTTCAAATGCTGCTGGCCATATATTTTCTCCAAACCTTGGATGAGAGTTGAATGACTAAGTTCTTCTTGGGGAAGTAACTGTAAAACGGTTG
The DNA here is from genome assembly GCA_927349885.1 of Psylliodes chrysocephalus. Taxonomy (NCBI): domain Eukaryota; kingdom Metazoa; phylum Arthropoda; class Insecta; order Coleoptera; family Chrysomelidae; genus Psylliodes; species Psylliodes chrysocephalus. The sequence goes on along the minus strand of OV651824.1, from coordinate 5,042,261 downwards.
CTGCAGCGACACTATCAATGAAGCCGTCATCTCATTCTCGGTCCAGCCATTGACTCTAGCTGTAGCTTCAAATTGGAGTCGATCCGTTTCCCATGTTGTCTGACCGTCAAACGTGGGTTGCTTAATAGTCTTGCTAGTATGACTTTGTGAGGACGAGGTAGTGTTTGCAGTTTCTCTGTTGCTTGCCAAAGCTAGGCTACGAATTCTTTCTAATTTAACTAGTTCAGTTCTAATTTTCCTTTCTAACTCTATTCTAGCCGTTTCTTGTTGTTTTAATTAGTTTTTAAATTCTTTTGTTGATGTGCTAAGAGATCTATATGACTGTTCAGCTAACATACCTCTTGCTTGAAATTTTTCTGAATTTAAAGCAAACCATACATAATTTCTACCTCTGCTTTCCTACGCCTTCCTTCCTTCTCTTCTTCCTTGTCCTTCCTATGCATTTCCTTTTCCTCCTCTTCTTCCTTCCTACGCCTTTCCTTTTCCTCCTCTTCTTCCTTCCTACGCTTTTCCATTTACTAATCTTCTTCCTTTTCTTGTTCTTACCTTTCCTCCTCTTCTTCCTTCCTACGCTTTTATTTTTCCTCTTTCATCTTCAAAAACCATGCTGGGGGACCTGAAGTGTCCATGCCTGTTTTGTACTCAATAGATTTAGTATTTACCATGAAATTTTATTTTGGATCCCACCGCTGTCACCAATGTTACGCAAGTTTTTGGTATCTCAATTTATTTCAACTCAACTTTTACAATAACTATACAACTGATAACATTAACATATAACGTCTATCACAGAGATTCATAAAACTAAAACTGACGTCAGGATCATCGACTTTATATAGCTTTATATACCTTCTTGAAATGCCTAGATTTTTTTTGACAATGAATGACATTTCCCGACAATTCTGGAATATTCTATTTTCTTTTTTACTAGTACTTTTACTTATGACGAATGCAGCACGATGCAGGGTGCTGCGTAACAATATTTATTATGAAATCAGCCCGTGATAAAATTGTACCTAACATCTGTTTATAAATCGGGCCTTAGAGTCAGCGAATTAGAATACCGATACCGCCGTCACTGGGGTTGACGGTGCCACAGCGCGCTCGTGCAGCGTCCGAAAGGCGAGAGGAGGCACTTGAATTTTGATCAGCCAAATTCAAGTAGACAGTTTGGATGAACATTGTTCTTACCTATAACCCTTGATTCTACGCCAATGGGTTATCGTAATTTATTTAAATAAAGTGTGTTAATTGATACTGACGATTAACTAATATACCTATACCTATTTTTAAATCAAAATCTCTACTGTAAGGGAAGATATTTGAAAATTATGAATTTATGTTATTTACTTCATCAGCATAAAGAGGAGGACATTTACAGGAAAACTATATTTAGCTTTTTTTAATAATTAGTTTAGATCTAAAAGTCCTTCTATTTACGATACTTTATTCTGAAACACCCTGTATAAATATTTTACATTTAAAATTAAAGTAATATAAAGATTTTTTTTGTTTATGATATTTAAGAATGGAAGATTTGGTAACCATATTTCGATTTGAATTAGTTTTGATAAATTGATTATTAGATTTACTTTTCTATTCAATAGTCTTTATTTTTATAATAATTTATCAAATATAATACGTTTATTGACATTGTTTTGGAGAATTCTGGTATATTTTTCTGCTTTCTACTATTTAGTGATAGAAAAAGTGCTCACATGCCCAAAAGTGTATTTGTTATGAAGCCAACACCAAAATCATGCCTTCTCCAATTAGGAGTTAGACAACTGATTATGTTGGCGAAACATGGCGACGAGCTCGTCACCATCTGCTCGTCGTATGGAAAACATCCATAGGCGTATCTTTAAATAAAAGCTTCATTAGGTTAAATCCATCTTTACGGTTCTATTATGATATTAGTCCCAAAAATGGCGAATTCCACTGTTTCTATTTTTACATATGGTACTATTCTATTATGCTGTATTTACGTACATTTTTTTGTTTGTGATATTTTTAGAGTTAAATCAAATTAATTAAAAATATATTGTGTTTTTACCAGTTAAAATTTTTCATACATGAGCATTATTGCCTACTGATATTGGTTATTTTTAGGATACTTGTACTACTTTAGAAACAGTGTGTGGAGGTAGTTCAGTATTTCCAACTCAAGATAAGACTGAAAGCATGATCATAAATTTAATAATGCCCCTATGCTTAAGAGTAGGATCTGGAAGAACAGGTAATTGACAAAACTATTAACTTTAAACATTTATTAATTTAATATTTGTTTAGACGTTGGTCAAATGAAGCAAAGCGACATAAGCTTCGCTTTGACGTTGGTTCTTCACGCAATGAGTCCGCCAAATACTAAAAATTTGGGTCCATCTGGAACTAATGTCAAACCAACTGCTGAAAACCGCACCGGAAGTTTGACATTTACCGGAACGAGAGACACCAAAACTTCTGCCAAAATTAATACTTCTTTGTATCAAGTCGCTTTTCTTGGTAAGGACTTTCTTTAAACAAAATAATAAAAAGGAAAATAACTCCAAACTCAAATGTGACTAAGACGAAAAATAAAGAAAAACAAGAAATTTTCGGAAAACAACTACTCCTTTGGCTAATACCGCATATTTTGTACTGATTGAAATGATAATACCCGCGTATTAATATTTTTATTATAAAAGGTTGACGTTACAAATTAATATCTTGACATGAATTGAATTAAGTCACAAAAATATGAATGCATAGAAACTAAACATTAACGACTATGAAGACTAGTCTTCATACTAACGACTATTTTATTATGCAGTATATAAAATGGTCTATTAAATATATAACAATTCTCCCCCTTGTAATTTCTGAGACATTCAATAGGTTAATCTTTGAATGGGATTACGGGTTCTAGTGGATCTCCTCAAAACCTCCGGTGGTTTGGACGGATGTGACGGTATTTGCTTTTCTTGATTCTCTTGAAGACGTAGATCGGGGTTTTCTTTATTAATTGGTTCATATTCAAGGTCTCGAGTCAGGTCAGTTATTTCAGTCTGGCTAGTTTCTTTTCGATGGTCAAGATTCGTCTCGTGATCTTTAGATTCCAAGGGTACACTTAATTCGTTTGATATCACTGTATCATCAATATCATTATGCTCACTAGTATTTGAAAAAATATTAGAATGGTAAACATTGCTGGGACGAAGTTGGTCATAATGACGTTTAATTTTATATCCATCATCTAGTTCCACTAGATAATGTAGTCGACCTAAACGTTGAATTACTATGCCATACTTTCACTTAATGGGTGTTGAATAGTTTCTAGATTGTACCCTGTCACCTACATTGAAGGATTTTTTTAAATCTATTAGTATACTGTTGTTTTCCTTTGATTTATGCCGTAGCAAATCTAATTTTGTCCTAATATTTCTTCCAAATAAATTTTCAGATGGTGACTTTCCTGATGATAATGGTGTAACCCGGTACCTAAACAATATTCTGCATAATTTTTCATGAAGATCTCCTGGTTCGTGCATCATTCGTATAAGTTTTGCCTTAAGTGTCTGACAGTATCTTTCTGCTTGCCCGTTTGTAGATGGATGGCCTGGTGCAATGAATCTCTGACTTATCCCATTTCTTATACAAAAATCTGCGAACTCTTTAGATTTGAATATTGAAGCATTGTCACTCACCAATATTTCAGGTAGACCCATACGACTAAAAATCTCTCCGAGATAATAAATAGTATTTTTGGTCGTTGGAGCACTTTTCATCATCATGATCTCTGGCCATTTAGATTTGGCGTCAACAACAATCAAAAAGTGGTGTCCTAAAAATGGACCTGCGTAATCCATGTGTACTCTTTGCCAGTTTCTTTCAGGACATTCCCAATGGTGTATGGGTGATTTTGTTGGATCTTTTTGAACGTTACTACATGCTAAACAACTTTTAACTAAATTTTCAATATCAGAGTCAATGTTTTTCCAATAACAATAGTTCCGGGCCAGTGCTTTCATCTTAACGATTCCTAAATGCGTAGAGTGTAGTTCTTGTAGAATAGATGGTTGCAAGCACTTTGGTATAATAACACGGTGACCTCTGAAAAGTATACCATCTTGTAGAGATAACTCAGGATCTCTTCTACTTCCTTGAAGTAATTCTTCTTTGAGTCTAGATAATTCAGGATCATGTTTTGTTTCTTCTATTATACGTTCAGCGGTTATAGTATCTGTACTTATTTTATAAAATAGATCAATATTTGTTAAATATACGCTATCGATATATTTTTCTTCTTCTGGAGTTAATTTTAAAGGGTTTCTTGAAAAATAATCTGCGTTTGAATGTTCTGATGACTTCCTACATTCGATGTCATAGTTGAATCCAGTTAAAAACTGCGCATAACGTAACATTCTAGTTGCTGATAAGGTTGGTAGTTGTCTTTGCGGATTTTAAATTGTAAAAAGTGGTTTATTGTCAACAATTAACGTAAATTTACGTCCGTAGATATAATGAAATGAGTCTTTTACAAGCCCAGTATATTGCAGTACCTTCTTTGTCTAGCTGACTGTAATTCTGTTCGGCTTTAGTTAAAGATCTGGATATAAAAGCTATTGGCCTTTCTGTACCATCTTGGAATCGATGAGATAAAACTCCTGCCAATCCATATGGACTCGCATCTGTTGCCAAGATGACATTTAGGTCTGGATTAAATGGTATTAACACCCGATCACTTGCAATTTCAGACTTAGCTTGAAGAAAGGCTTGTTCACAGGATTTATTCCATTTAAAGGGAACATTTTTTCTGAGCAAGCGGTTTAAAGGATGAAGAACAGTTGAAGCATCTGGAATAAACTTAGAATAGTACATTATTAGTCCTAAAAACTGTTGAACTTCTTCTTGATTTTTGGGCCGGGGTGCATTCTGGACTGCTTGAATTTTATCGTTTGACTTCTGTAGGCCTCTACTAGATATAGTGTGACCCAAATATTAAGGTGAAGGTTGTATTTGCGTAGTCTTTCCAATACCTTAATTAGTCGAAGTGTACATTGAGATATAGATGAACCCTGGACCAGTATGTCATCGAAATACAGGGTCGTTCCTTCTAAATCATGAAAAATCTGGTCTAATATTTTGTGAAATTCATTGGGTGCTGTTTTGATTCCAAAATATAATCTATTGGCTAAATAGGTATCTCGATGTGTTGACAGGGCTTGAATTTTTGAGCTTTCGTTGTCAACTTAAATGTGTAAATAAGCTTTATAGATATCTAAGATACAGAAGTATACTCCATTTTCCATTTTATTGAAAATATCTTCTATTCTGGGTATAGGGTAGCGATTATCTTGAAGTTGACTATTAACAGTAACTTTATAGTCGGCACAAATTCGAACTTTACCATCTTTTTTAGGTATTATGACTAAAGGAGTACCCCACTATGAATAATCAACTTTCGTAATTATACCTTCTTGTTCCAAGGAATCAAGTTCTTTGTTAACTTATTCCTGAAGTGCATAAGGTACTCTTCGAGGTTTTAAAAAGACTGGTTTAGCATCAGAACGAAGTTTTAGTGTACATTTGAAATTTGGAACAGCGCCAACTACTGGTTTAAAGATATCTTGAAATTGACTTAAAATATTTATGAGGGAAGGTGGTGTAGATGAGACTGATGAAATGCTATACAAATCTACTTCTAGTTCTCTTATCCATCTTCTTCCAATAATAGCAGTACCATAATTTGAAACGATGTACAGATCCGCCGTGATAGTTTTGTGATTATATGTAACTTGAACTCTGGCAAAGCCTATTGGCTTGAATAGATGTTGCGTATACGATCTAAAGTAAACTTCAGTTTTTTGAATGGGAATGTCCAATTGCAATCGATGATAATCTTTTTGAGAAATAATGCTGACAGGACTTCCCGTATCACATTCAAATTGGAAGGGTTTACCTTGAATATTTAATTCAATAAACATTTTTGGCTCAAAAACAGATGCAGATCCAGAGAAAACGTCGATAATTTGATTCATTGAAAAATCTTCGGTATCAGAACTATCGGAATCGAAATCAATGTTTTGAACAGACTTTCGGTATTTTAAAAGACTGGTTATACATACTTTATCGATGTGACCTTGTTTTTTGCAACTTTTGCATTGAAGTTTGTTTACTGAAAGGCACTTTGAAGTTATGTGATTTGTTTTACCACAGTGTAAGCATATTCCTGCTAGTCCTAATTTTTGTAAATTGACTGTGTCGGATCTGGTTTTATGTTTCTGGTTCGTAGAATAAAGATTTGTTTTATTTACTGGATCGAGTGCGTTTATTTTGTTGTGTATTAAGTTGATTGACTAAATTTGAAGTTGAAGGAATACTTCTATATAGTTCCCTGTTCAGAATTCTTGCAGTTTCGATTGATAATGCTGTTTCTATGGCCTTTTCGAGGGAAACATTGACCAATTGAAGGATTCTTTCACGGATTGTTGTGTCGAGGAGACCTCTTATAAACTGAGCTCTTAGAAGCATGTCGATTACAGATTTAGTGCATTGAATACTGTTGCATTTAGATTTAAATTCACAATTTTTAACTAAGTCTTTTAGTTCGGCAATATAGCTAGCGATAGATTCTCCTGGAGTTTAAATGCGAGAAAAAAATCTATGTTGTTCTGACAATACATTAATTTTAGGAGATAAGTGGTTTTTTAGAAGGCTCATAAGTTCTTCGTAAGTTTTTGAAGCAGGAAGATCTGGGGATGTTAAATTAGATAGCAATTTGTAATGTCTACTACCAAGACAATTAATAAGAACCATTACTTTTTCTTCGTTAGTTTCTTCATTATTTTTACTTAATCCTTTTAATTTGAAAAATTTTTGCAAGCGTTGAGAATAAGTATCAAAGGTTTCCGCTGATTCATCGAATGACTCAAGTGAAATGGCTTGTGTCTGGAGAACATCTTTAACACTCTTCTCTTGTCTTTGTTGGTGCTGGAGAGTTGAGATTAACCCACTGAGAGCGTCTATTAGAGGGGCTAACTTCTCAGCCATACTTTGGACTCGTTCTTCTAGTTAGACTGAAGATTATTTTACGTACTTTTTCCAATCGTCGCCAAATTATTTTGTACTGATTGAAATGATAATACCCGCGTATTAATATTTTTATTATAAAGGGTTGACGTTACAAATTAATATCTTGACATGAATTGAATTAAGTCACAAAAATATGAATGCATAGAAACTAAACATTAACGACTATGAAGACTAGTCTTCATACTAACGACTATTTTATTATGCAGTATATAAAATGGTCTATTAAATATATAACACCGCACCAGACTGAATTATAACCAAAGAAAAATAACAGATATAGAAAATTATTTTCATCAATCTAAATTTGATTTTGGTTACTAAGGACCGGTTTCGTTCATATTAGGACTCGTCAGCTAGAAAGTCATAAATTAACGCTATTTACACTTAGTAAGGAAAATCAAAGCTTTCTTGCAGTATTCAGTTCAAAAACTAGTCAGGCGTCGAATTTTTCAAAAAGAAAAATAAATGTTTTTCCGGAGGGAACGGTCACTCGTAAAATAATGGGACACATGGTTTCGCGAATTTTTTGTTTTTCTTTAAAATAATAACAACCTAGTATTTATAATTGGAAGGATGGTAATAATTGATTTTTGTTCGTTTTAGCCTTGAAAATAATGGCTATATGTTTCGAAGGAGAACTCATGGGCGAATGGTCAAGAATTGGGAGAACCATGAGGGAATTGGGTAAAAGAAATGAAGCAGCAACTTTTGTTTGGGACTTTTTAGATTTCGTGGTGACTCATAGGACTGTATTGTATATTTTGATGCAACCATTTATATTTCAAAAGGTAAGTCAACGGGGATCGTAAATGGTTCCTGTAAGTTTTATATATAGGTAAACTTGAACAAATCTCTAATGGAGTCAAAAGATATTTCACATACTATTATTAATAAATGATATTTTAAATATATCGCTAGGCTGACATTGTTTAAAAGTTAAAACTAAGACTGAAATATCTATGAAATGGAATGTTCTACAAACATCAAACAAGAGTTCCTTTTTCGTGACAAATTGCGTGAGGAATAATTATTAATCTCAACTTTTATAAAATATAGGGTGTTCAAAAAGTTTGGATTAAAATTGTTTTCTTAACTCTTGATTCTACGCCAATGGATTATCGTAATTTATCAAAATAGGCCAATAAAGACGATTAACTAACATATACCTATTTTTAAGTGAAAGTCTTTACCGTAAGGGAAGATATTTTGAAAATTATGTATTTATGAATTTCACTTTATCACCTTGTAGCATGAAATCTGGGACGTTTACGGGAAAATTATATTTAACTTTTTTAATAATTAGTTTATGGTACTTTATTCTGAAACACCCTGTATATATTAATCTAAAATAAAATCTATTTTGAATATTTTCTAAGATAGGTATAATAACAAAACGAGTCAAGTGGTCAAGATATTAGAATCGAAAAATAGGAACAGCATGTTCGAAACCAGCTCGGCGCACGCATGGATTTTTGATTGGTATTTGAAAATTATTTTTAAATTTGTTTTTCAGTTGGCCCAACCGCCTATTTCTGATTTCGAACGCAATATGCACACCAAAATAAGAAACAAAATGCGCAGCATCGGCTTACCTCTTTCAAAAAGTAGGGGCGCTTTGTTAGTCGAACTGGCACATGAGATGAAACTTTTAAAAGAAGAATTGGATGAATGTAAGTCACTGTTATTATTAATTTAAATCAATACTATATGTTTTGGAAAAAAATATCTGTCCCAAATTTTGGAACACTTGATGGTAAATATTTCATCACCATCTGCTTTTACTTAAACATCTCTATACAATTAAATTATCTTACTAATTCGTAGATTGTGGTACATTTAGCTCGACACACCTTGCAATGAAGTCTATTTTGAAAGACTTATTAATTTTTAAAATCGAAGTAAAAAATATCTTTTGAATCTCACAAAGATGTGTATTTTTTCTCAAATTGCTACCGGTTTCGAAGTTGCATATTACTTCGTCATCTGGCACACCTTGGAAGAAGATAATATGTTGTTAACGTAGTGAAAACAATTAGAAAACAAAAAATGATAACGAACTCGTTAAAAGAGTAGACGTAGACCACGAAAAAGAAGAAAAACAAAACTGAATAGGTTGAAAAAAATTGAAAACTCACCACAAAATTACTCTCGGATTATGGCATATAAATTTGAATGCTACAGTCCCCATTGATAATTTATATCTATTTTATTGGTGGACTGTATATATAGCAGTTGGTTCTTTAGATTTAAGTTGATAGAAAGTATATTAAATTTAAATTCACCTGTTACTACTAATACTTTTATTGTTGAAGTTCAGTAAAATATGATTTTGTACATCACATGGACGAGTAACTTATTCACTAAAATATATGTTAATGTAAAAATGACCAAAAAGTTTTAACAAGTACAATAATTAAGATAGAAAAAAGCTTTTCTTCTCAGATTCTCTTTTCGTTAACAAATAGCAATTTAAAATGTTCATTAATTATCCTTTTATTCGATTTATTCAAAATTTTTGGTTTCATTGTTTCATTTTATTTACTGTTGACATAACACAATTTTGTTATTTAATTTCATTTAATCTTTGTGAGATTCAAATGCTCTTTATTTTCTTTTCTCGATCTTTAATTATTACCCTATGGCTACTCTCTGTATCATCATATGCGAGCTGTTTGAATTGAACTTATTATGTTTGTATCCTACTTTGATAACAAATTAATTTCTTCATTCTATCATACCATAATAAATTTGGCGAATTATAGCTAAACAATATCCTGGTATTTCTTCCTGTCGTATTCTTCTGGTAACGTCACTTAATATGTTCATTAGTTCTTTTTCCCATTGCCTTATTATCTACTATCCTATTGTAAATAACTATTTGAAATTCTCTTGGACACTACCTTCCTCTTTCATTGTTTTAAAAACTACTCTTCAGCCTGCTCCAAATAGAAATTATTGTTGTGTTATTTTAGCCACAGAATCATCGTCTGAGCCTAAAAAAGATTCGACACCTACTTGTCAAATGACTACAGAAGTATCTGGTACACGCCATCAACGACATTCTCTAATTGGGCTGTTCACTGGCGATGGTCATCATCAATCGAAATCTGCGCCAACGCATGATGTCATGCATTCTCAAGTAAAAGGTAAGATTCCTGGGCAAATAATACTCGTAGAATCCCAAAAGAGGATTCCAGAATAAATAAGTGAAACAAAAAATGTTTTATTGATTCTATATTATTGATTTTATAGAATCTTCAAGCAGTCACAGTTCTACACCAAATCAAGCGCCAAATTTAAACGAGACACAAGAACCACCACCTAATGGCCAGTCCACTCCTGGGACACAACCAGGTAAGAATTAATTTTATCCAGAAATAATTGTCATAATATTTATGGTTCAAGATTTCGTTTGTTGGTTTTTAGTAAATTTAAGTTAGTAACTAAGAGGATGGTAAGAAAAATTCGTAGTATGATCTTGGGAGGCATGGCCAGTTTTTTGTTAAAAATTTATGGTTTGATGTTAGCGTTTAATTTTCTGAATTGTAATCATAAGAGCTGGAACATGACAAATTGGCTAAGTCTAAACCAATAATTGTTACATAACACATAATCAATGTATGCCTAGATACTGAAACTTGTCCAGAAAAATTAAAAAAAAAAACAATAATCAGTTCAATTAAAAAAAATGAGATCAAATATCAGTTAATAACAATTTTACTAATTTCCCATGCACCTAAAATATTTAAAAAATATATAAAAACAGATTAAGCAACATCTTAAATAAATATAAACTAATATCGACTGTATCGAAGATGCCATTTAGAGCTGATCAATCACTTGAAAGAGGAAAACCTTATCTTTGAGTTTTCATCGACAGTCAGGCTTTTAATAGTGTCGATTATTTCCTACTTTTACGAACCTTAGAGGAGTTAGAGGGAATTATTTAAATATATTTAAGATCTATTTTCGGATCAGAAAATAAGATGTTAAAGGAGGTAAATTGTCCTAGCGAGGAGAAATATACAAAATACGGTGTTCTCAAGGGTACTCTTTAATCTGTATGTAAATGATTTCTTTATGCTTATACTACAAGCAACATTATAATAGGGTATGTTGATGATACTATACAGTCAATTTTACAGAGAGCGCTGGCAAAGCATACAATACAATGGGTCCTATGATTGAACGTTTACGTTATCCGTAACGTACATGTTAGGCCGAGTTTTAACAGCAACGAGAGAAATTCGTATGATGTAAAGTTTTTCATAACACGTTACTGTTATTTTCCACCTGTTATGTTCTAATTTAACGTATCGCCTCAACAGCCTCGAATAACATGCCGTTAAGTGTCCAACGTCTATGTTACCACTTTATTTGTTTATTATTTAATTATCTAATACCTATATTGTTAATTATCTGAATTCTTAGTATATTTGAATTTGTTTTTAAATTATATGATTTGTAAATACTAGCCAAAGGTTTGATTTTTTTTATCTAATATATTTGTTTTCCCCGTGAGAATAATTTTGTTTTTTCTAACAAAATTATGTAGTTTCTCATACTATTACACAGTTGTTTTAGCTAATCTTTTCGCCATAAAAAATTAAATAAAACTGAAAAATGAACTACAAAAAATTCTAACCTAATTGTTGTTTTTTTTTTTTCATTCAGAAAAACATGAAAAACCTCATTTTAGTCATTTTTAGAAATGAAGTGAAGTTAGGTACATTTTGTGCGCACGCGCAATAACGCAAATAAATACTTTCTTCCATTCATAACAGCCAGCTCAACATCTTCTGTTATCGACTACTTCAATCATACGGATATGACACCTACTGTTATTTCATACGTTATCTGTTCCCTGTTAGCATAACATAACAGATTCGTGTTAAACTTAACGTAAACGTTCAATCATAGGACCCATTATCTCAAACATTATAAAGAGTAATTTTATTTATTTTAGAAAATGGAAGAAATTTTGAACAAAATATATTGGAATAAAATAAATTTTAATAAAATAAATATAGTTAAGGACTAAAACAAAATTACTAACTTTATCTTAATTGATCCGACAAACGCAAATAACCAACAATAGACTTAATCTTAAAAATAACATCTTCACCCAAAAATTTTAATATTTACCCAATTATAACAAAATTTTACCCTCAACCCTTTACACCCTACCTAAAAATTAACCAGATGTTTATGCCAATAATAATAATAATATTAATAAAACGTCTTCATATTTAAATTCTTAAAAAAAAAACAATTATTACAACAATGAAAATTTTAAATAAGAGCGAATTTTAAGTTTGTGATTTATACAGTGTGTCCCCGGATAGGTGAAACGACTCTTGAAGAAGGTACTATCATTTAATTTTCTGGGATTCAGCCCTGCTTGGTCTAAGACTAATTTTCAACATAATTTTAGTTTTAAGAAATCAAGGATGTCTTAGAAATTTTCAGAAAATCTATTTTTCTCCAGAGTAAAGTGCCTTTTATGTTGCAGATATGACCAAAAGTTATTAAGAAAAAAGTTTTTTAGAATCACCATCTAAATCCATATACCGAATTTGAAAATCTACGGCCAACTATGATTTTCCATTTAGTTTGTCGATATGAAAGATCAAAGTTGGTCAAGGATTTTGAAATTTGAGATACAGATATAGGCAATTTTAAATCAGTTACTAGAAATGGTCAAGGTTCTGACGTCATTATAATGACGTTTTATTAATCTGATTTAAAAATGTTTGGTTTATATTGACACTAACTTGACAATGCCCATGACATTGTCAGATATCGCCAATTTTAGTTTCTGTATTATGAATTGTAGTTAGGATTTGGTTTTAAATTTGTAAGGATAAAAAATTAATATTTGTTTTGTGTACTGATCACGGATGAAGAGAAAATTGGTGTTGTAGTTGCTTTGGCCTCTGAAATTTTCTCAAACCTTTTGCCATGTTCATCAATAAATCTTGGCTCTCTTGAAAATAAATTGGCTTTTTAGTTACAAATACGTTCATATCTAGGTACTCAGCTAGGGCTGCCAGACGGCTCGCTTTAGGCGTAATTGTCCCGCTGTTTAACTTGTTAGCACGTTTTACGCCAAAGTACGAAAATTCCCCACATTTCAACTAAATGCTACCCTTTTTAAATCCAAAGTTATATATAAAGAAATTTTTGACAATTTTTGACCTTTTTGGAGAAGCTTCTCAGAAAAAAGACCTGATGGTTTATAAAAATATAAGCGGAGGACTTTTTTTAGATCCCCACAAAGAAATGATCTTATTTTATAAAAATACCTGTTTTTTTTAACTTGATCACTGTCGTCACCGTTGTCCCACTTTTCCCTTTCGTAAACCTGGCAACCCTCTATACACAGCCTTTCTTTCGATTTTACAAGTAACACAACCAAACAATAATTTAATAATTAAAAAGTAAAAGTTTTACATTTGTAATTTCATTTGACATTTCATACTGTGATGACCACGTTTTTACTATAGTCATGTTAAACTTGACCAATTCAAGACAATATTCAATACGACGTCATTGTTTTTGATTTATATCAGTGTAGTCATTCATATTCAAGACATAGTATAGGGACCGTGCGTCATGACTTTAACGCTAACTGGTGACAAAAATGTGAACTTTTTGGGGGGTATTTATTAATGTTTTATACGGCATTTATTGTTTAATAATTATTAATAAAATGAAGTCGAATTATTTTCGTAATATCAATATCGAAAAAACTTGTTGCATCCGTGGATGTACAAACACATCACTTTAGAAACCTGGATTTCATTCGATAGTAAAGAAATTTTATAAATTTCCACAGAGCACAATTATGCCTCACACCCAATGATATACATAATTACAAAGATTGCTTATCCATAGGTAAATCGGACGACGAAAAGCGTATTTCACTGGGCAAAGTTTTCTTTTTATCTAGCTTGTATCAATTTTGAGCACTTAGTTGTAAAGAAATCATTTACAGAAAAATTAGAATCTTTAGTGTTTTCTTGTCATTAAGATTTTTACATATTTAAATGACCATTTTATATAAATATATTTTACAGATAATGGTTTATTCTGTTGATTAAAACTAATGTAGAATGTTATGAAATAAGAATATCCAATTTGACAAAAATATCACGGCCCTCTTTACAATTTATTAACTATTTCTCATTTATTATTAAAATAAACAAATCATAAATAATACATTGCAATTACTGTCAAAAGAGATTGTAACAAACTTTAAAATATTAAAAATCCAGTGATTTTTTGTAAATTTTTTTAGTGACATTACCATTAAACATTATTCAGAATAATAGATAAGTGTCCAATTACAACTCTTACCAAAGTTGTTCATACCTCATATCAAAATTGTTTACATTACCTTTTCAAAATTGTATTACATATTGCAATTATGTATTTTATGTAGAATTGTTTCTGAAATAGTAGTCTAAAATTATTTATATCCATCTGTTATAAAAATTGTTTAGATCTCTTAATATTATTTAACTACATGAAAACTCAACTTTCCAAATACATAATGACATGTCTTGAAGTAAAACTTTAATTATTATCTTTTTCTAAAGATTAAAATGCTGAAATTTTATTTTAACACATTTGGGCTAGAACGGCTCTATTTAGTGAGCACTAGGAAAGGCACATTGCAACCAGCTTTTCATAATTTTTTTTATACTTGGGTGAGCAATCTATAATATATGTATCATTGAACATCTCATAAACGCCAGTGGATGAATGACATTTCGATTAACATAAAGCTAAAAAGATTTATAATTATTATTATCAATCTTTTTTATTAATTTACATTTTTTAAATGTTATTGTAATACTTTTAAATTCGGTGTTACTAAATACCTATATTTTAACATTGGATACACTTGTTTAAGGTACAACTTTACAATTTATTGTCACTTAGCCATTTAAATCTTTTTGCTTAAAATGTATATGCATGTCCAGATTTTAATAATGTTTCACATTTTACGTCATTTTGACCATGTACACGATTGTTTGGTACGGGCCGGTATCTATTTTTAACTATATTTAATATTTAAAAAAATACCCTTCATTATTTACTTGCAATGTTTACCCCATTTAATTCTAAAATTAAACACTAGAGAGGGCTAAGTTCGGCAGTAGTGCTGCCTCTATATTTCACGCACGGTCCCTATCTGATTTAAAATCGCCTCATATATTTTGATTTTAAGCAACTCTTTGACATATGTTATCGAAAAGCTACCATATTGACAAAATAAAAGAAAATCATAATTCGCCGAGGATTTTTTTCTTATTAACTTTTGGTCATATTTGCAATATAAAAGCCACTTTACTCCTGAAAAAATAGATTTTCTGAAAATCCTTTATTTCTCAAAACTAAAATAATGTTGAAACTGTAAATTAGTCTTTGAACAAGCAGAGTTAAACCCCAGAAAATAAAAATTTAAATCGAGAAGGTTGTACCTTTTTCAAGAGTGTTTCACCTATCCGGGGACACAAAATGCAACAATTATTGTGGATTTTCAAAATTAAAAATATTTTTCGGAACCGCATTGCTAAAAAAACTTCATTTGGATATTCGATTTCTCTTCACAAGTTTTTCATTTGAGCGCTTGAAGAAAATTGTATTAAAACATTTTTAATTTAGCAAATCCACAAATGTATTTTTTATTACGAATCCTGTACAACAAAATCGAAGTTACTTTACGTGAATCGTATTTATTTAACAAACGAAATTATGAAGAATGCCTTTTTTTACAATTAAGTCCATCCGTGGATACACTGTATACAGGGTGTCCCGAAATTAGACGGTCATATTTTAATAGCGTAATCTACATCCAAAAATAGGAGTAAAAGTTCATATAAACGTAGATTCGAAAACGTTTCGTTTCCGAGATACAGGGTGTTACAAGTGAAGTCCTGTTGACACATTTTTGTAAATATTTTTTTAACATTTGAACATACCTAAGTGAAATTTGGTACAAATGCTAAACTTTCTGAACACTTAACTGACTGTTGTAAAATTTGATATTTCTAGTAGAATTTTTGTTATTTTTAGTATAATTTTTAGTAAAATATAAAAAACAATTTTTGTATAGGCGAAATTTTGACCTATTTTAAGTCATGCTCACGACAATAAAAGTAGATACTTCACGTTTAAAATCTTAAAGTTATAATCAATTAAAAATAACTAATGATTTCTTCTCTAACTCAGTCAAACTTTCTATTTTAAAGAAATCACCAGTATTATTAATTTCAAATACAGTTTCATATTTTTACGATATTTAATATATCTGACTTACTTTTACTGTCCTAAGGATTACCTTAAAATAGTTTAAACGTTGATTGTTAACGAAATAAATTCTCACTAGTTTAATTGGGCCAAAGCCAACCAAACCATTTGGAAAAAAAGAACATGTTATTAGTTAAAGTTTAAATACTATTTAGTTGTACCATTTAAAGTTTATTTATAAAATAAACATTTAAAAAATAATTAAAGCTAAATAAATTTCTTTAGTCACCGGTTTTCGTAAGCTGAAAAAAAAAATTCTGATTCCACAAGCCTACTCATTATTGTTTGCACTTTCGATTAAGTTAATATGAACTTATCATGAAATTTTCCATTTATGGAATTTTCAAACGCTTTTCTCTTGAAAATGGTGCATCCGAGCGAGATGCAACACAAGTAGCTTTATTATAAAGAAAACATTCGTTTTCCAAATTTTATTGCCAAAAATGTTAAAAACTGTCAACAAAAAAACGAAGGGCAATTTTACCCTAAACCCCCCTCTCCTCTAATTTACACACCTATGAAGATGATGAAAAACTGGAGTTCAGTCCATTAAATAGAGCGTAAAGTGTTTCGTATTTTTACCAAATTTCACTAAGTTATCTTTAAACGTTTGGAAAATATTTCCAAAAATGGTCATCAGGGCTTCACTTTTAACACCCTGTATCTCGGAAACGAAACATTTTCGGACCTATGTGTATATGAACTTTTGCTCCTATTCTAGCATGTAGATTACTCTGTTAAAATATGACCGTATAATTTCGGGACACCATGTATGTTCAATTTTAATTTTAGCTAGGAATTTGTTTATAAAATGTTGATAACTGTTTTTTAAACATTTCACTTTTAAATTGTTTCATATTTTCAGAAATGTTATTAAACCAATTTGAAAGATCGAAATATTCCTAGTTTAAAAGCTGGACTTAATAAGCATTTAGATTTAGACCTTGTATTGAGAATAAATGCAAATCAGTGCCGTATTTAATTTTAAAGTATAAATATGGAGGCGTTTTGTTTATTAATTTTATGGAAAAGCACGACTGCATGTAATGTCTTCCTGTTTCATCTTCAACCACCTAATATCTTTAAATTTATGAAATTCGTTCTGTTCTTCTAATTCTAAAAATAAGCCTTAAAAAATAATTTTATACCGATATTATTTATTTTAAAATGGACAAGAGAAGTGTCCAAATAATTAAAAATTGACAAAACAAGTGAATCACACAGTATTTTTTTAATTTCTTGTGGAAGAAATTTTCTGTTGCTATATATTACTTTAATAATATAGATAGTTTATAAGATCAGAGTCTAATATGAACCCAAGACTTTTAGCTTCATTTAAAATTTTGAGAGGACCTCTATTTATTTCGATATTAACATTATTTAATGTAGTTACGTTTCACTTGAGAACCTAAAAAACTATATTGAATTTACTAAAATTAATACAAAAACAATGATCGGCGGCTAATTTAATAATCATTATTTACACGGAATCATTTACTACAGAATCAGGATTAAAACTCAAAAAAGATGTGTGTCATCTGCATATAAATAATTATTTAAAAGCTACACCGGACGTAAGACATAATTAGACCTTCTTTAAATTGGAGCTAATTAGAATAACTGCATTTTTTTGTTAGGAATACATAACCAAGAATCGCAAAAAAAGTTTGTAATTGACAGTGTAGAAGACCTACTAAAATCAAGCTGAACTAAAATTGTACAATAACCAGAATCTTGGGATTTAATATCATCAATTATGTAAAGAGGAGCAGGGGTACAAATCCCCATAGAACTCCAGACTGTGTAGTTGGTAATACAGAGTTAGTTTTAATGTGTGTATTATTAAAATCTTTACAAGTGTTGGTAAACTGCTAATATGGCTTAGGCCATTGAACTCTGTAGATTCGTTTTTTTTTAGATAAATAATTAACAACGGCCAACAGAAATTTATAATGTGTGTTATTCTATAGCAAATTATATACAGACTCAACATTTTGATAACGTTAATATTTAGGCCAGCAAGTGATACAGCATTTGTTTTCATGTTTGATGTTATTTCTGCAACAAAACATTAATTTCATGGAATAAGAATGTATTATTTTATTAGGATGAGTTTTTATTTGAAATAGGATTTTTTCAACAATTAGGTAAAACAGAACTTTTATTTGGGATTTTTTGCGACTTCAAAGTTTTCCATAATGGTATAATCATAAATCTTAGACCTTCTTAATTTTTCTACTAACTTTTCTTACCACTTTCACCACTTCCTCGCCTATTATGTACCTATGTATCTTACAGCAAAACCACCTACATGTGAAAAGGTTATGACTGTTTTTATAAGCTAATAAGCAAAAATTACCAATACACAAGTGAAATCCTCTATTCACAAGTAGATGGCATGCTATTTCCAGAAATATTTAATGTACCTTGTTGATTGTTTAGATTATTCGATGTGTGCATGTCAATGTTTCAGATCGGTCCTCCCAAAGATCTTCAGTGAGCGATGACCACGGTCCTTTACCCAAATCAGAATCCCTTCTGTTCCATAAAGCCCATAAACTTCGTTTCGTATCGTCCGTAGAATTTAGACATTCATCAGGTAAAACCATCAATTAGATTAGAAACTCGAATAATGTATTTTAATTCGAATAGTGACCTTTATTTTACCTACAACTACAATTATATATTCATAATGTTACACGTTTTACTAAGTCTATAATGAAAGACTTAGTGCCAGAGATGCCTAACCAACAAAATTTTAAAACAACCTTTTCTCGTATATTATTATTATTATTATTATTTTAAAATCATTTCTGTGCATGCCAAATTTGCCTATTCCTTAAAATTATATTCGTTTTAGGTACCACCATTTATACCTAAATATTAGACAGTTTCGTCTAGTAGATTTAGGTAAAGTGCTTTGATCTCCATTTTCTCACTTATAATAAATTGTTGGTTAGGCAACTTTGACATTGAACCACTCTAATGAATTCAATGGTTTTAATATTTTTATGGTACTGTGATTATACTCAAAATTGGTGGTATGACGTGGGTTCTTAGAATAGACCACAGCACTTAAATCCAGAATTAGTTTGACCGGTTCTCGGGCCAAAATATACTTTAAGTTACGTTAAGACAAAAAGAAAATATTAGATAACACCAAAACAAATGTTCAGAGCCACCAAATTTTCTCAAAACTTAGAAAACTACCTGGATATTAATGTCATGGTTATCGAGTCCATCTCTGGTACCTCAAAGTAACCTGTTAGAGGATGTAGGTAAAAGAGGAAAAGAACTAAAATTCTTACGGATACCGAGTAAAAACTTACAGTAATTTACAATAAAGTATTAAAATTTTTTTGAATTTTACGATTTTCGATTACGAATTTATTGGTGTGTAGTACTTCCCTGGAGTTTACTAGTCCCTCGATGTAGCCGGTTCGGGGTCAATTATAACTAGCTCGGACTCTTGACCTTGGGAACTGAAAATTTTGATCCTGGAGCTTACTGAAGCTTACTGGAACTCACTGAAACTCACTGAAACTTACTGGAACTTACTGGAACTTACTGGAACTTACTGGAACTTACTGGAACTTACTGGAACTTACTGGAACTTACTGGAACTTACTGGAACTTACTGGAACTTACTGGAACGTACTGGAACTTACTGGAACTTACTGGAACTTACTGGAACTTACTGGAACTTACTGGAACTTACTGGAACTTACTGGAACTTACTGGAACTTACTGGAACTTACTGGAACTTACTGGAACTTACTGGAACTTACTGGAACTTACTGGAGCTATTGGGGTATTTCAAGCTAGATACTAGGGCTGAATACTAGATACTAGGGCTGAATACTAGATCCAATGCTGGAGGTACTTCTGAAGATACTACTGCAGATCCTGGAGATACTACTAAATATACTTGAGATACTACTGGGTTCTTGGATCCCATATATTCTTTAAAATAAAAGAAGACTAAGTAACAGTAAATCTATCATACTTTCACTCTTAACAAGAAGTCAATACATACAGATGCGAAAATGGTGATATAAACACAAATATTACTACAATTACCTGAACATAGTTATATGAATACTTATGAAGCTAAAATAAGTTATAAGGCTCGTAGATACGACTTGATTTTCCAAATTATACAATACCAAATAAAATAATTAGTTACCTGATATATGTATTTTCCACTAACACAATACCATATCAAAGATAAACTAGAGAATATTGACGATAACATATAATTTATCCGGCACTCTCAGACATTAAATATAAAACGAAATCTTCCCACAAAAACCTAAATCACAATACTGCACACTAGTATGACAATGAGCTTTATATGTGATTGGGATGAGTTGGTCCAGCGATGAGTGGGAGATCTTGCTGGAGAGTCAGTAAGTAATCTCAAATTAAGTTGTGGGAGTTTCCTTTTCTGCTTGTGAAATAGTAGGAGGCGCCGTAGGTACCAAGAAATGTGTAGAGTGTTTTGGGAATATGTGTTTGAACCTTTCAGAGTACGAGAGACGTATTGTTTCCTGAAGATTTGGAAACTTGTGAGAATGGAGGTGCTGGAGATGTTTTCGAAAACTTCCCACTGGGAGAGGGAAAGGGAAGTTATTGGCATCGTCGGAGTAAACGTCGCTTGAATCTGGTGAGTTTGTGGAAAAGATGTGTTGGAAGTACGCTGTGAGATACTGCTCTGTACTCGGCAAGTGTGATTGGAGTGTTTGGGTTGCAACATCCAAATTGTCGAAAGTGCGTAGGATTTCCAAAGACTAGTTGGGGAAGCTGGGCGGCTCTTTGAGAGTTTGGATGTTCAAAAATTATAAATTCTGTTTTTTTTTTGGATTAAGTGAGACCCTTCATCTGCTACACCAGCGGCAGCACTAGTTCAGTAGTTTTTGTGTACGAATTAGAAATTGTACAGAGAGCAGAGCAGTTTGGAGGTAGAATGTCGAGAGCATATATGAGATATAGGAAAGAAGTCAGAACGGAGCCCTGTGGTACTCCAGAAAGTGGGTTAAATGGGCCTGATTGGGCGTTGCCTACTTTGACTGTGATAATGCTGTCAGTGAGGTATAAGTGTATAAGTTTGGAAATGTTGAGGGGGAGACCTTTGTTCATGAGCTTTTTGACTTGGTTAAAGGCTTTTTGAACATCAAAAAGAATGACCAAAGAGATTTGGAGAGAGTTTACTGCGGTGGCCACAGTAGTATGAAGTGAAGAGATTGCGTCTTGAGGGCAGTGATGAGGTCTGAAACCATATTGGGATTGAGGAATTATGTTTCGCTCTTCATAATTTCCAGATCCTTTCCTTAAGGAGTTTTCCTTTTACAGATATGAGAGAAATAGGACGGTGTGAGTCTGAGGATTTAGGGTTCTTGTCTGGTTTGAAAATTAAAATATTGTTGGCGGATTTCCAGTCAAGTGGAAAGTATGAAAAGTCTGGCAGGCGTTCAGGGGTAAGGTAATGGGAAAACATAGTTTTAGGAAGGTATTTTAGCGTTCTTCTGTGTATGGAATCTGGCCCTGAGGCCGTGTTTTTGCCTGCTTGGCAGGAGTATTGGATGTCTTAAAGGGGACTGGGTCTAAGAGGGAGTTTTCGACATCCAAAGGTGTAACTGGAGCGGCAAGTATCTCATGGACTTTGAGTTCGGTCTCGTGTCAGAAACGGTCGTCACATTAGGGGTTGTCAGGGGTTCTGAAAATGGCTTCAAGTTATGTCTTATCTGCTAAGGCTTTCTTGTCGGAAGTTGAGTGTATGTCACTGTTGGTTTCGATGTGGGAATGAAGTTTAGGTTTTTAACCGATTATAATGGAATTTTTCCCAAAACTTGGAACCATCTTTATGATCTAAATTAGAAGTGGCATTGATCCATTGTTATTGTTTGTACAAGTTAGTTTTGAGCCTGATCAGGGCGTTGAGACGGTTCCATTCGATTTTGCTGACAGGGTCGTGGGTACGAACCTATTGTCTATATAGTCGGCGTTTTTGGAGAATGATATTTAGGATGAATTAGAAAAGGGCTTTTTGTGATGTGTTGAAGTAATTGGGGCTGAAGTTTCGACGGCGTGTGTGATTGTGGTTACCAGAAAATCGATGTCCTGTGGGAAATTGAGTGGGCCCTGGGATGTCTGCAATAGTGGCCAATCTGTTTTTTGAGATATCAGGTGTATATTGTAGCTCTTAGCGGAGCGGGGTGAAATAGAGATATATTTAACATCAATGGGAGATGATCAGAAGAAATTGTCTCTCCAATAAAGCATTTATCAGTAACCAGTCCAGTACAGGAATCTGTCAGAAGGATTATGTCGATAATAGATTATTCTAGGTATATTCGAGATACAAAGATCGGAAGTCCATTTGAGGCTCTAGAGATAAGATAGTTGATGAGCAGATTAGCTAGACGTATGCCATTTGGATTTGAGGCATGATTTTCGAACTTAGTATGTCTGGAGTTCAAGTCTTCAAGCAAAACGGCATGAGAAATTGATGATAGATATTCTATTAGTAGGGTTAAGATGATGTGGCCTGGGTGGTTGAAGTATGAGAATATCGTTAGTGGATTGTCTATTGGAAGGTCAATTGCGATTAAATCGATGTCTGCTAGATGAGCAGGGAGAGTGTAAATATTAAATAGAATAGAATTTTTGAATAACAAAGCATTCCCATGGCAAGTTTGGGATTTATTTCTGTGAACTGTTTGAAACCCCGTAAAATTGATTGGTTGTTCAAACTTAGTGTCTGTTAATAAAAGAATTTGTAGGTTATCCGAATTTAAATGAGTTTTGATCAAGGGCTCCTTTTGAAGGTCGGGGTTTATTGAAGAGAACGAGAATATTGATATGTTTCCATGACCAGTTATGGTACATGAATGGCCGAATATGGCCGGGAATGAAGACCCAAGTAGTTTGGTCAGAAGTTCCCGACAATTAAGCTGAAGGTTCATCAGTAATGTCGAGAAGATTTGGATTGATATTTTGAGGTCTAATGTCAGCTTAAGGGGTAGAGTGGCGGTTTAGAGAGTTATCTTTCAAATATATTCACTTGGCTTTTATATCGGTCAGAGCCGCGCGCCGGGATCGCTTCACGAGTTGGCTCAGTAGTAGAAAATATTAATGCGCGAAACGCGAATACGAGGGGTTTCGGAGAATTTGTTGTCCAAAATTAATAAAGAGACCTAATTAGATAAATTAATAAAGCTTTGAAAATAATTTCACGTGACACTCACATCCCCATTTTACGTACGCTGCCTTACCAACTCGGCCATCAAGACAGATGTCCGAATTGTTTATTTGAATATTATATTTGAATCTTAAACGGTGATAGAATAATCTCAACTTTTCCATCAACAATTATTATAGTACATCATCTAAGAAAACATGCCTGACCCTTGCAGATCCTCCCCTAGATAGGAGTTCCGAAATATGTAACAATGAATTAAATTACCATTTTGCATTTGCATTTTGAGTTTTTGTTGTTAAGGTATTTATTTAATACTTTGAGGTATTTTACATAAATACATTTCTGTTAATTTGACTACCTAATATTTATTTATCACCAAAACATACTGGACAAATTACTCATTTATTTGAAATAAAATATATTTTTAATAAGTGTGTCTTCTAACGTTAAGAACAATGATAAAAAATAAGCGAAACACTTAGCGAATAAGTATGTCAGGTTGGAAAGTTAGAGAATGTTAAAATTACAGTTAAACAGAGCACATTTTTATAAAAACAAAATACGAGTACAACTCACTTCCTAAACAATCCTGCATAAATGTAGCATAAATTTAATTTTTTTGCTTTCCGACCGACCCTGTATAAAAAAATACAATTTAAATTATTCCATTGCATTCTTCAGCCATTACATAAATCAATACTTGTGCATTAGTCATCCTCAGCAACTATAGAAATTATTGTAATAACTTTTTGATTAGGTGAAACTTCGACAACTCCTCTAAGTCCAGGGAGTCCTGCCGAAGACAGCTCCGGAGAGGTATATCCCAATAAACCTAGGTTGCAAAGAATAAAACCGCAGAGCAGAAAAACCTTTCGTATAAGAAAGAGTAAGAAAACCAGACAAGCAGAGGTAAGCAGTTATAACGTGTTATAAAAAAAATGTTTCTAGAGTTCGCTATAACCGACAAAGATATGCGAATCGTGTCCATGATGTCTACAGACGACTCTGAATTAAATCGAAACTGACACTTGACAATAAGAAGAATTGTAAGCTTGGAAATGCGTGAATTTTTCCTATGCCTACTTTAGAAACATTTTTTTGTAGATCATTCCATATAAGTTTCATTATTTTTTCTTGATGAGTTCATTAATACCCATCTAGATGGCTCAAGCTAAATTAGAAGCAGAAGCGAGCTTGTCCAGTTTTCAACATCAGGATTCTGGGTCACCTCCACTTACACCTCCTGTCACCACCCAATCTCAAGAGATTAGCCAACAGTGCACCTCTACAATACAAACTCAAACCGGTCAAAAAGCAGAAACACCGACACCGCAAAGATATGAGCCTCTATCAGACTCTCATCGCTTGAGGATAGCAACTAGATCGAAAGCTCCTGAAGGATCTTGGGATGAGGATTCCGCTATTTCTCAAACATCTAGCACATCCGGATACAGGTTAATAATTACTTTTTTTTATCCTAGGGAATAAAAGAAATTATTGAGAATGATATCATCTGTTATTGCCAATGAATCAATAATAAATATTTATTTTACGTATTTTAATAATTTTTAAATGTTTAAAGATTGAGAAATTTCAATTTCATCTTTGAGATTTTTTCTCAATTTGTTAAAAACCTGTCATTTTAGTTTGAAGTTTAATTTTTTACAAGGTTTTGGCAGCGGAGGAAACCCAACAAACAATTAACTGGCAGGAAAATAATGGCCTTTTGCCGTGATTGATAGGCTATTGCAAGGCTATTATATTTTCTTTGGTTGATGTTGGCCTTGCGTTGGGAGGCAGTCACTTGCCCATCTCATATGTGATTATCAAGAGCACAAATACCTAATTTCAAGTTATATCCATAAAATGCAAATGGGTTTTGGCTAAGAGAAACAAAATAGTGGGAATTAATAAATAAAAATGTATTTTAAAACTGTTTATAACCTTTTTTGTAATTGGCTGAATCTTCATAAACATAAAATCAATATAGTACGAAAGAAGAAACATTTTTTGAATTTTTTTTATGAATGCCATTTTGTTGGGAATTAAAAAAAGGTGTTTTAGTTTTATCATACTTTCTGCAAAGCAAATGTGATGAAATCTCAGGAAAATAGGAAAGGTAAATCTCAGCTACACTGCTGTTTTTCATCTTAAACCGGCTGTGTACTAGATTGATTCGTTCTGCTTTTGTTGTGCCACTATATGATTGATGAGATCTTTTTCTTGTGAATGCAACAATAGAGGTTTTGTCGGGTTCGATGCTAATGTCGTCTGCAAATGTGTATAAATTTTCTCTCTCTAACTACCATAAGAGGTAATCAACAACTAAGGTCCACATCAGTGGAGATAAAACTCGTCCTTGCGGGCATCCCGTGTTAACTGAGAACTTTCTTGTGTTAAAGAGATTACATAAACTCAACCCACTGCATAATGTCCAAGATTCCAGTATTGAATTGTATGAAGGGCCAAATCAAAGACTCCTTCTATATTTAGGAAAACTTTCAAGTGCTATTTCTTTGTTTTTCAATGCTTGTTCAGCCTTTTGAGCTAGCCTATGTATGGCTACATCGCAAGACTTTCTAGATTAGTAGGCAAACAATCAATGCATCGGGTTATCCCATAGAACCTCTATCGATCAATTTCTCCATTGTTTTTATGAGAAATGATGGTAGGCTGATTAGTCTGAAACATTTGGTCTCCGCATAAGACGCTTCCTCAGGTTTGGGAATAAAGACAACTCTTGCATACCTCCAGCTTTGTGGAACATATCCAAGGGCTTATCGGGCACGGTGGTGTAGCGGTCTATCGTGCTTATATTCATTTATAGGCAAGTTTATGAGTCTGAAACTGCTGGGTTTCGAATCCCAGACCAGACCATGTGGATTTTTAATTAAATTGCATGGTTCGGTTTAGGATTTGATGTGTGGCGTATTAATAGAAATTCAATTTCTGTTGATATGACATGCAGATTAAAAAAATTCGCCATACATTACCGTCTCGATGATGGTGGGTGAGGTTTTCCGGGTTTTCCTCACCTGTAAGTCAAATGGCACCATCAATCATCTTTAAGTCGCCCCGGAGCGCCACGGCAAATAATAATAGTAGCCGTCCCTTTCCCCGGACAAGCTCAGCTTTTGGGGTTAAAATTCACTCGTAAGGGGGTGAATTAGGGAGAGTATTATTATTATTATTATTATTATTATTATTATTATGCTAGCTCGGAATAATTTAAAAGTGGCCCCTCCAGTACTTCCTGACCCTTTTGTAGAAGTTCCGGGATTATGCGATTGGTCGAGCTGTCTTGTATAGCTGTAAGGAATTTATGGCCCATACAAGTTTTGATCTGTTTACTATTGTGTTTAAAATTTACCATTGATATATGTTTTTGGGTTCCTAGAAACTAGTGCTTCGATACTCTATTCTCTTGGTTAAGGATATAATCTTTCATTCAGGAAAGTGTGACTTTAGTAATAAATCTAAAGTCTCCTCCTCTGTTTTTGTGAGTTCTTGTTGATTTTTCAAATATCCCATGTATCCTTACTTATCTCTCTCTGGAGAGCTTTCCTGAGTCTGGAAAATTCTGGACCACTTTTAATGCCGTCACAGAATTTTTTTCAGGAATTATCTTTGGATTTCCTAATGACATAACCATAGTCTCTCCAGTACGCCTTGTAGACTTCTCAGTTCCTCGACTTTTTGGCCAGATTAAAGAGATAACGAACTTTTGCTCTTTTTTCTTGAAAGGTCAAGATTCCACAAAACAGCATTTCGACCCCTCTTTATTTATTTTTATAGGGCAGTTTTTTAACGTGTTGGTGTCAAAAACTCTAACAAACTCAACTTCCACTGAATTCTTCGTTGTCGGAGGACAGTCTTTTATTCCCTGCTTAAGTTCCTCCTTGAAGGTCTCCCTATTACAGGTCCTAGGATTACGATAAATGTCTTTTCACCCGAAGTTTCTGTACCCACATTAAACAGGATATGCCTATGGTCGGAAAGTGATGCTTCTTTTGAGACGTACCACTTCCCCACCAACGAACATGCCCATTGTGTATCAAGAGTTACATCAATTACCTCCCTTTGCACAGATGTTACGAAGCTTGGTTCATTTCCAACGTTTGCCACTTCTATTTTATTGGAAGCAATACATTCTAGAAGAGCTTGTCCTTGGTTATTAATGTCACAGCTCCCCCACACTACGTGGTGAGCATTCGCATCACACCTTAGAAGTTCATTTTTGTTTTTTTTTACAGTGACTAACCAGTTCTCTCACCTCATAGGTGGAAGGGAGATAGACGGATCCAACTATCAATTAGTTCCTCCATCTAGCTTGAGGTATATTGTTACTAGGTCATTTGTACAAAACTTTTATTTGTAATAATGCAATAATGCTCAGACGCTGAGTGAATCATGTAATAGTCCCTACATATATATGCCACCCTCTAATTCGCCCCTTGTATATAAGAGGTTCTTGGATTAGAGCATGATCAATCTCTTGTTTTATAATACATCGTTGTAGGACGGCTGTTGCCGCCCATCAGTGGTGTATATTTGCTTGGATTACCTTCATATATTTTTTTAAAGGTACCCCTTAGTTCTTGATATAGTAAATATATAATAACACTTAGTCGCAATTGACACCTGTAAACTTTTCTTTCAACATGGCAACCAAGGGTGCGCAAACAAAATGTGAGTTCTTACCACCTCAATTAGGAGATTTTAATCTCCATCAAAATTAAGAAAACGGTACAACAAAGGTTAAGAATTTTGTATTAGGTCCCTTGCGGACGAATTCAGATCAGAAACAGTTGTTTTAAAGCTCAATAATTTCTTATTTCCCTTTAGTAAAAATAGAATTTTATTGAATTTAACTTTTACTCGCTAGTTTTTTAGCCAAGTTATTGCAAACTCCTAATCTTTGATAGGCCTGACTTTTCAGAGAATCCTACCCAGTGATGCTTCTCAAGGAACCCTTAGAATCTTCACCGAAGGCATTTCCTCCTTTAGCTTCACCGGATATTCAAAGTTTGCCGTCCACTAGTAGTGCTACAATGAATAATTTCATGCTCATAGATAATTCCTCGCCTGACTGTTCTCTCAACGAAGCTGGCGAAAAGACTGCCTTGCTGGCATCTGGGGAAAAATCTTCGTCGCATCAGAGCTTGTTGATGGTTTTTGATGCGCAAGATGAAAACACTCTGATTTAAGAAACGAATTTTAGATAAGTTATTAAGGCTCGATTTACGCGAGAACTTCGCGGGGACCGCAAGGAATACTTATTTTCTACTCGTATCAGGCACAGGCGCGGATACAAGAAAGGTAATGGGGTAATAAACCGCCCACGCCCCGAGCTGCTCGACGAAATCCTGGAATTTATTAATTTTACGAGGAATAAAAAAAAAAAAAAGATGACGGCTACGAATAAAATTATTATGTTGAAATATCTTTAGTCCAGGAGGTAGTGAATTTTTTTTATACTTATTTTCGCAGTCGGTGAATGTGACATTGTTTGTTCGGATGGAGATACAAAATGACAATTTGTGAGTCTGGCTAAAATTTTTGGAAGGGTTCACTACATAAAAAAAATCAGTCCACTTATTTCCCAGTCATAAATATTTGAAATTTATTAAATTATTTTATTAATGGAAATAAAAGTCTGGCATATCCTAACCGTCAGTCTGGCTGAAAAATTGCGGATCCAAAAATTTTTCCGATTTTTGAAATGAGTAACATTTACTTTCCCAATTTAACGTATCATTTGATACTGTCATAAACTATAATCAAAAGTAAGTCTGGTTGATTTACGAAATTGCTAAATGAGTCTGGCGGCATCTTGAAAATTGGAAAAATTACAAAATGTTTGCTCTTATTTTTCCGGATTGAAAAATTTGTCATATGATAAATAATACTATAATTTCATAGAAAATATACGTCTGGCTCACAAGTAAGATAGTTGAATGAGGAGATGAAGAGGCAGGTGCGTATTTAGGTAACGACGCTAGAATGCGAGTACCTGAGAACAGCTGCCTGGGCTCTGGTCTCTTATATTCCTATCTCTCTCAATTACCACTTGACTATACAGTATAAACACTTTTCTATGCGTCATTGTCGAAGGACAACTGCCCCAACCAGTGTTGCCAACCGTACGATTTAAATCGTATTTATACGATTTTTTAACTCTCTGTACGATGTACGATCGCATCAGTGAGATTGTACGTAAAAATACGATCTTAGCTTTTTTGGTAGTTTTATCTAAATATCTGCAACAACTAAATTAATTCAAAACATAAAGACTATTTATTTTCTTAAAGTAAAAAACCGACACTCTATAATGTATCCCCCAGATGCTTTGACTATGCCCAAAATTTAATAAGGTATTTTCTCTCTATCCGTTTGTTATCTTCAAAATTCAAAATT
The DNA here is from genome assembly GCA_927349885.1 of Psylliodes chrysocephalus. Taxonomy (NCBI): domain Eukaryota; kingdom Metazoa; phylum Arthropoda; class Insecta; order Coleoptera; family Chrysomelidae; genus Psylliodes; species Psylliodes chrysocephalus. The sequence continues at coordinate 5,012,251 of OV651824.1, read as the reverse complement.
TACACTTTCCCTCAAATATCTCGAATACGGTTTATTTTAGGGAAATCATGTATAGGACAAAAATTATAGAGAATGACATCACACACAACTTGTATGATGATTTGTATACTTTCCTTATTTGTATACAGAAAAGAAAGTAAAAAATAGCCTTGACAGTATTCCTTTTTTTATTGCTATTACTCAAAAACTAAGGGAGATATAAAAGAATGTCAAGAGATCGATTTTGTAATGAAATAAATTTTCTACAAAAAACAACTATAAAACTCGTATCTGATAGTTAAAAAGTTATTCACGAATAATGTTTATTGATAACTGACGGATGGACGGACGGACTGACGGACAGAGATTTTACTAAAACCATGTTTTTTGGATTCCTGGGATCTCAAAACGTTAAGAAAAGTGTTTTTCAGCTATAGTGAATTTGCGCCCTAAACCAATACTTTTCTTATAAATTATGAAGAGTAAAAACATGTAGAGATGAAAAAAATCACCTGTAGAATTGAACATGCCAAATTTAGCGCGCCTGACGAGCGCTGGACGAGTCTGGAAAGGTTTTGGGGATGCTCCACATTAGCCAGGCCATATTTAATTTTGAAGCTGTAATTATAATATAAAACTATCATCTGACAAATTTTTAGGATTGCGAAAATAAGGTCAATGGCTTTGATAATTGTTTTCCAATTTTTCACTTGCCAGACATAATACCCATACTTACAGATTAGCCAGACTATTTTTTTTTTCTTAACTTCACTATATCTCTCACTAATAGAATAATTTTTATTACTAGAAAAAAAGTGCGGTATATTTGTACTTTCCGCCTCAACTCATCGGAAAATTCTCCCTACATATATGTATATGAATTTTGTTTAGAATAACAGACTAATTCTATCGGTGTTTTCTGACTGGAAAAATAAGCACCAAAAAACTTCACTGCCTCCTGGACTACTTTAAAGTCTTCGAAAAATTTTCCCAGGTCCGTGCCTGATCAGGGGCATGCTGTAAATACTGGTATACCAAGTCGTATACTCAATTCCAAAATTAACTGGACACTTGATTTTCGTCCGCAAATATTTTTCCCCTTGTTTTTTTTTTACTGATTTTTGATAATGTAAAATCAAAATTTACATTATTTTGTAAAAAATGTTTATAATTAAAAATTATTGATTTAAATTTGTTTCGATATTTTTCTAAAAAACCTGGTATTTGTTTAATTTTGCAATTGAGTAACTGGCAAGAAATAAGTACCATTCCTTGCTCCATAAACAATATTTTGTTGTGTCAATTTTTTGAGAAAATTATATGAAAATAATATGTTAAATCATGTTTAGAAGAATAATAATATGTTAGAAACGATATTTATTGTTACATTAGAATAAAATAAATAAACTATATACAGGGTGTAATGAAAATAAGTTTGTTTTATTTTAAAATCTCGAGTATATTTACAAATCAGCATCCATGAAGTGCGGTGGGCAATACGCTATATTAGTGATGACGTAATTTCTGTTCCATTGACAAATGACAATAACAGTAGACTTATTTCTATTAGTGGTTAAATGTGGTTAAATCCGTAATGTCATTTTGAGAAAAATGAAAAAAAAATCAACAGGTGTAAGATATTTGCATAAATTAAATTCTTTAATTAAAAGGATGATTGCATTATTACTTTTTTAAAAGAATTGGTAAAAAATAGATTTTACCTGAACTATGCGATAAAAATGTAAGTTTTTGTGAGGATTTATTTAGTTTTGCTTTTTTTCCATAGATGTGTAAGCATTTTTTTGTAAATTTATTTATATTTTTTTATTAAATATTATTTTTATAATATGAAATAAGTCACTAGAGATAAAAACGAATGTTTATTTATTTTGAAAAATAATAAGTACAGAAGGTATAAGTTCATAAAATGTAAAAAAATACTCGCTGAAAAAATCAAATTTGATTCCCAACTTCTTTTTCTAAACAATCGCAAAGGTTTTCAGCCCCCTCAGTTTCATTGTATGTCATCGTTTTCACTGTTGTCCAATATATTTTTATAGAATACCAGATCCTGATTGTTTTCCATCCTTTACCAAATTATGCAAGAGCAAACTTCGTAGGAATTTTGTCTTTTTTTCTATAGAAGGTCTTCTTAGGTCGAGGGTTTCCATAGTTAACTGCGTTTCTTTTGACCATTTTTTTTTTTTTTTTTTGAGAATATACTTAGGTACTTCAGCACTTTTGAATTTAAAATTAAGGTTACAGTAATAGAGTAATTTTTTGTAGTATTATTCTTTTCGTATTAAATATTCCGTCTGCCTTTCTAAGATGGTTTGCAAATTTTTGACATGATACAGCAGCCACTCGAATCCAAGACGTTTGCTTGGACTGATGTGGATTTATTTCCTTTTGTTTAAATGAACTAAGGATTTATTGATATTTGCTTAATTTATGAATTTATTTTATCTACAAATATTGGATTTATCATTATTTGGTCAAACTGAAATAAATATATGGCAGAATGGGAACATTGGCTCCTTCTACTTGTAAGAATTTGATGTTGTACTGAACCCCTCTTATTGTACAGTTTATAATACCGGACCCCTTAGTTTGTATTTTATTATTACCATTCGTTGCTAAGGTTGCAGCACTACTATTGAGACTATTTTGATTTAATCCTAAATAATGAAAAGTATTTAAAGGCATGCAGTTACAACTAGTCCCTGTGTCCAGTTTAAATGTTACATTCTTATTATTAGTTATAGAATTTACCGTCCACGATTTACTATTAGAACTGTTACCATCAACATTATACAATACTATATCTTCGATGAATGGCATATCAATGGCTTCATCATCATTACTAGTATCTACAATCTCATTTACATTTCTGTTAACATTACCATAATTATTTTTGTTATTAAAATTTTGTGAAAAATTACCCGTTTTAAAATTTGAACTTCTGAACCTGCATCCTACTGAACAACTGAACAAGTTTTTCCATAATATTTGATCGACCGCACTTTAAACAATTATAAAAGTCACTACTAACCTTGCGAAAACAGTGTTGATTACCATTATTTTCACTTTTTTTACTTGCACCTATAGATCTGTCTATAAAAAATCTACTTTTCTCACTTCGATTGTTTTGTCTGTAGTTGACTTGCCTCTGCAGAGACACATGCTTCTTCCGCTAGTTTTTTGTTAATCCTGTTCTTTGAAGAATTCGCTGTTGAAGTTCTAGATCTAATATTTCACTGACAATCCTATCTCGTACCAATGAATCCCCTACGGTCCCCAAATTACACATTGAGGCCAATACTTTTATCTCAGTTATAAAGTGATCCGCTGTCTCACCTTTTTGTTGAGTACGAGTGAAGAATTGATATCTATCGTATATTTCATTTCTCATTGGTTTACAATGATCTTTAAATGCTTTTTATCACTTTAATATAATCTTTTTCTGGGCTTCGTCTATATCAAAAGTTCTAAATTTCTTCTCTGCCTCTTCACCGGCGTGCTTTAACAAAATTGCGACTTTTGTTTCTTCATCTTTCTTGTTTAAGCCCGTGGCCTTTAAGTATATGTTAAGACTACTAAAAAAATTCCATCCTTTAATTTTTATCTTGATCGAATATTAAATTTTTGGGTGATTTAAAGGTGCCCTCCATTTTTAGTTCTAGTTTTCTTCACTTTTATCTTGGAAGAATGTGTTTCAACCTAAATTGTAGTTTTGAATGGACTGTATATTGAAAAAAGGAAAAATATATTTTTTTGTATTTGATGCTTATTTGACAAATTATTATATTGTATATCAATGACTATCTCCCTAGATCAAATATCAGCGACTATTTCTCTAGAGAAATAGTCAATATTTGGTCTAGTGAAATAGTTGTCCCAAATATAACACGACCTTGATTAATATTCTTGTGTTTTTGTTGTTGCAAAATTTCTCGAACATTTTACAATTTGATTCTACATAATTTTGGCATTAATAATCAATTGATTAAAGCCCTCGAGCTAAAGCTCTCAGGCTCTAATCAGATTATTAATGCCAAAAATTATGTCTCATAAAAAATTGATATCAAAATATTCTCGAGATTTAGATTCAACAAAAATAGCTGACTATTATCAAGGTCTTGGTTTATTACCCTTTACAATCTCTATTTCCAATGGTGGAACAAGTATAGGGGTAAAAGGAAAACAACAACAACAACAACAACAACAACAACAACAACAACAACAACAACAACAAATTACCTCAAAATAATAAAAAAAATAAAGAAAACAAAATAAAACATTATTTTACATAAGTATCTTAAGATATAAAAGCATTAAATATACTAATAACCTAAATATCAAGAAGTGTCGATAGGCACTAGACACACTTTATTAACTTCACGTTTGTAAAGTCCATCTGCAGTTTTAACTGAAACGACTCAAACTATCTTGTCAGTGCCTGTATGCAAATTTACAAGTCTACCCATTTTCCAATGGAGAGGAGGGAGATTATCTACTTTTAAGAGAACAAGTTGATTTCGTTGAAGACTTGGCGTTTGGGATTTCCACTTGGATCGATTTTAAAGATGAGTGAGATATTCAGAAGACCATTTTTTCCACAGACATTGATAGAGATATTGGATGTGGTTCCAGCGATCTAACCGATTGATTGGAACATCTTTGTAATTGGGCTCTGGACTGCTTGTAAGAATCTCCCCAATCAGGAAATGTGCTGGAGTAAGAACTTGAAAATCTCGGAAAAAAGGAGTGAGTGGCCTAGATTTTAAGATGCCTTCCAATTAAAATAAAAATATGAGGTACTTTTCGTAAGTAAAAACTGCATTTGCTGTGATTCGTCTTTAAGGACTTTACGGTCGCCTCCCACAATCCCCCAAATGTAGATTTTTACTCCAATGTTGTTCTGAAGATAGCAGGCTTAGTTCTTTTAACGTTTTATTAGCCTTGACGAAATTGGTAGCAGTGTTAGAAAAAATATCTGTGCATTTTCCACGTCGAGTCATGAAACGTTTTAGAGATCACAAAAAGGCTTCAGTCAACACCTTTACAAACATTTTGCGACTTAGAGTGGCAAATAAGTTTGACAAAATTGAAGTTGCAGCATCTTTCTTTTGGTGTCTTACTACCAAGGCGAATTTGAGTGTGAATAAAATTTTCCACACGCTTATTGAGTCGACTAGTTAGGTTGAGGACCATTTCGCCATCCGATAATTGTTTTATTGATTTATTTGTACAGCACTTGTAGTTTATCAAATTCTTATACATCATCTGGTCACTGTGATAAATGAATTTAGATTTCGAGCTTAAATTAAAATTACACACGTTTGGACCCTTGAAGATTTTGGGGTAAGTTTTCTTGTTTGATGTCAATGGCATTGAATTAATTTTTAATATTGCTGGCTGAGGCTCACATATTTCATCGATTAAGGTATTTTGGAAGGCCAACATTTTCTTTACAATAACATTGATAATTAAAAACTGAAAACAAAAAGAAATTAAAATAAAAAACCAATTATTTTAACACTGAATAAAAAACAATTTTGTAAATATTACTTACTATTGGTGTCAAACAGTGCAAGATGAATTTTTCTTAAGACTCTTATTACAAATTGTTTGGTTGTCGACCACATATTTAATATGTGGTATAAAGTGCATCACTACCAATATCTGGGAGTGATTTACTGTTCGTTGCTGAAATCCATCTTCCCATCTTTTGAAAACATGCTTAAAATTGGAAGGTATTGAAAAATAAATCTAGATGAATCAAAATCCAATACACCTTCCTTCAACTGCAACAGCCATTTTAATTTTTCTTATTAAAGTTTTGCACTAGCTGACAACTGACATTTCGATACGAGCGTCATCCCGTTAATTGGAGTGGTACTAAATTACCTTTCTCATATTTTTCCATTAGCCCTTGAAGATGATACAAATTTCTTTATCTAACTAAATATCTGTAAAAAGTGGATTTAACGACTTTTTCATGGTTACTCCTCAATTGACGTTGATTTGTTTTTATCTTCGTCATCCACGTAGGGGGTTATTCCTGTTACAGGGAGGTGAGATGGACTGTATATTTGCAGAAACTTGTTGAATGTGTAATTTTAATGGTGAAATGTCTGGTAACTTGCTTAGGAATGTTCAATTTAAAATAATTACTTTTGCTAACTGGTTTATTTAATACTATAAACTTTGCATTGTATTACATAACAATTTTACATATTTTTTATGAGTTTACATATTGTTTCTAAAGAGAATGGGGTCTATTCTGTAACAATTGCTTTATATTTAACGGCCTTTAAAAATATTGGCGACCTTTAAAAATATGTTTGTATTCGTTAATTTACTTCTGTCATTATTTAAACAGATTTCTTTAAGATAGTCCTCTAATGTATTTTAAAGATCCGTTTAAATAATGACAGAAGTAAAGAAGAAAATATTTTTAAAGGCCGTTAAATATAAAGGAATTGTTACAGAATAGACCCCAATGTAGGTTTAAAACATCTTATTTTATTGTTTCAAATAGAAGCGACATGCACGTAAAAACAAAAGGTATTGCTCTGCAGGAGGTTGGGAAGTGTTTCTTCGATAGTGAGTCGAGTGTCGTGTAGAAAGACTAGCATTTTTGTGCTACTGTTTTAAATGGTCTAGAAGTTCTCAAACTTTTTTGAAGACGGAACCCTTTTGGAAATCGAAATATTTGACGAAGTCCTAAAATTATAAAATATTGGTTTAATGTGTACTCTTTATTAATCATATTACCATTTGCATCTAATGGGAGGCATGAAATTGTTTTCATCAATTGTTTGATGTCAGGCTTGATAAAAAAGTCATCAGGTTCGGCATCCAGCATATTGCTGTAATAATTGGCATTATTATGAATTGAAAAATCTATGGATTTACCAAAAATTCTAAACAAGTATTTAATGTTTAAATGAAATAATTAAAAAGACAAGTATGAAAATGAAACAAACCTTCAGGTTATTATTCTACATTGAACGTGACATTTTTAAATACAACCAAATATCACGTAAATTTAAGTTTATATAAAGAGGAGACAGAAAGAAAGGACCAGTTGGGAAACTCTCAGTCGGGTTCGGACTAAGGTCCAGAACTTTCGCCCCTTGGGCGAAACCCTGGTTTTGTATTGTAAAGTAAAGTGTAGAGTATAGTTTTTGTGTACGATGTGAATTAGGGGTAAATATTTTAACTTAATTTTAAAGTGTTTTTTTTTTGTTTAATATTAATTGATTGATTTACATTTAAATGCCAATTTTACATTTTCGTCCCGAATTATATTTATCTTATGCATATATTTATTACTATTATAGTGCTTTATTCCCTAAATGGAATTTTATTCATTTTTTTCTGAAGACTATTTGTCAAGTTTTATATTTATTGTTAATATACATTTGTTAATGTTTTAATACACCTTTGGCTGGTGACAGGTGCTGCAGTAGCTACAGACCTATCAGTGGTTACAAATGGTCATTAGGCTTGCCGGTTGTTACATTGCTGCATTTTGTTTTTGTAGCTGCATAAGTTAAGAATCCTGTTTCCCATAAGTACGTTGTTGGGACCGGAAGAATATTCAGGACTTCTGTAACGTGTGAAGGGTGGGTTACTCCCACGGCACTTATGCCTCATTAGGCCCATTGTGCATCCTCCTAAGATGATAGGCACCTCCTAGCTCGTGAGCCAGCCTACAAATTTAATGTAGTTGACAACGTCGCCAAGAGGTGATTCTCTTATATCGGCCGGTGTTAGCCGATACTCGCCGAACACAAATCTTCTAATAAATGAGAACGTCGAGCAATCGTAAAGGATATGCTCGATGGTCTCATATTCTTCTTCGTACCCTCTGCAGAGTGCGGATTCTGACAGCCCCATGATATGAAGATGCTTCCGTACTTGGCAATGACCAGTCAGAATGCTTGTAACTAGGCGCAGATTCTGTCTGGTCATAGTCAAGTATTTGTTTGCTGCAGTGTTGTAAGGATAAATTAAGAGCTCTCTGGCAACTCTGCAGTTTTCTGTTTCATCCCATCTTTCCTTGAATTTCATAAGGGAATATTCTATAATTAGGTCTGTCACTACCTATTTTGTCAGGCCAATAGAAGGACCAGATATTCAGGACTTTTGTGGCAAGTTGTGGATATTCTACATGGATCCTGTACAAAAAATCATTCAAAGGAATTGTTTTGAGCAGTGAATCAATACTTGTATCTGATGTCATTTCTAAAAATAATTCCTAAATCTCGTTTGACATACTTTCGGGCTGTAGAAAATTCGGTACAAAAGGATGTTAAATCCATAAATTCATGTTAATTTTTGTATTTTGTTCTTCGGGAAAATACGTCTCAAAAAATGTGCGAAAAGCATTGAGATGTTGAACCAGTTTTTTTTTAAATATTTCTGAGTCGCTAATAAACTCACTGAGCGATAAAAAGCTTCCTATTTCTCTCTTACCAACACAAATAATCCAAAAATCCAATTTTCGTTACTAGCGTTGAACACTGTTGTCTGTTTACAAATTTAGTTCGTTCAGTTTTTGAAACATATCTGCCATAAAAGATATTCTGAAAAACCAAGTTCTATCACACAAACAGTCTTTCAAATTAATATAAATATCTGTAAAAAAGTTAGTAACTCTAGTCTTAAGTTCTAATAGCAACTACTAATATTTTAGTTAGATTTTATTTTACTCTGCAGCCTTATAGTACTCCTTTAGTATTTTTTTTATTATGACTAGTATTTTGGCGGAGCCCCTGCAGAGGTTTTGCGGAGCCCTAGGGCTCCGCGGAGCACACTTTGAGAACCGCTGGTCTAGAGAAAAGATCGTATGTTTGGACACTGTCTTGTGGTTGGTTATTGAGAACCTGGCGAGAGAGTTTACCAGGTTAGTATGGACAGACATATAGCACAGACCTTTTATATATTGTTTATAGACAGTACACTCAATGTATAATTTTCGTAGCTGATTTCAGCGCCCTCACAGTGGTGGGGGTTAAACATAAACGATGGCGGCAATTTTTGAATGTCTGAATAATTTTTTGGAAGCACGCTTTAAACGTGGTTATTATGTGTGCCATTAAAGTTAAGATTTGATTACAATAAGCAAACAAATCGTAACTATAATGGTTTAATCATGTTTTGGTGCTACATTTTTTTATGAAATGAAACCATTTATTATATTTATAACGATTTATTTATAAAATGTAAATTTCGGGTATTATTTTAACTAAAACTAAAAATTGCTAAAAATAAGGCAATATTAATAATAGATACATGCAAAATATTTAGATAAAATAAAAAAGATTCAAGTGTTTTCATTTTTTTAGTTTTATCTGGTTTTTCTTATTTCTTATATTATAGGAATCTTGTGTTAGCAAGTAGACGTATTTTACCATTTTAAATAAAGTAACAACCTGGAACCCGGCACACTTACACTTTACAATCATGACTAAAAGTTTATCCATTATCTCAAATGTAATGTGGTCACATTAATCCTTCCTCTATGTGGTCACTTAATTTTGTGCTTTATTTCCATTTCACTATTGACTTTCTGTTTTATTTCCATTTTATTATTTAACAATCAGTTCAAAAACAAACAAATCACTCACAAAATTCATAAAAATAATAAAGAAATAAGAAATATTTGTGGTTATGTAGGTATCAAGTACACAAAGTAGGCAGTGTTGTCACGGTCAAATGGTGATAATTCTCATCAATTACCCGAACGCCTGAAGTCACCAATAAATGCAATAGTGACGATGAAAATATTTTAAAACATATCTTTTCAGCAATAGTACATACTACTAAATGAAAAACGGCAAAAACGCTATAATCTTGCATTAATAAATTATAAATCAATTCATAAAAGTTCATTAGTTAATTAAGAATACCCAAAAATCGGGTAAAATTATTGCTATTGGCAACGCTGCACAAGCGTGTCCTATAAACGGTGACGGTGGCGACCTCACGACGGCGGGGGTATGAAACTTAACACGCATTGACCTTGACGGTAAGAGTGGATACACTGTGGACATACAGTATGGTTCAAATGAAAGGAATAAATTCATTATAATGGAAGTAGTTGGTTTTTCGAAAAAATGCTCGGACAGGTCAATTTTATTTACTTAAAGCGCAATTTTTTAAATAAAATTCAATTTTCCCCCACTTCTCATTTTTGGGCAGTGACGTCATTCACAATTTTTTTAAATAGCAACCCCAATTTTTTTTTCTTGATTTTGATAGATCTTTCAATTTCCTACTCGGAAACATAATATTTGAAATATCTGACATAACAATTTTTTTTGGAAAAAAGTCATTTTAAGATCAGATACATAAATTTTATTTTATTTTGAAATACGATAAATGAATAAAAGATAATTATTTGTAATTAAGTGCTTAATCTAAAAAAATAATAATAATTATAAAAAGAATTTAATGACAATTTCACAAATTCTTTATTATTATTATTATTATTATTATTATTATTATTATTATTATTATTATTATTATTATTATTATTATTATTATTATTATTATTATTATTATTATTATTATTATTAATTATTATTATTATTATTATTATTATTATTATTATTATTATTATTATTATTATTATTATTATTATTATTATTATTATTATTATTATTATTATTATTATTATTATTATTATTATTATTATTATTATTATTATTATTATTATTATTATTATTATTATTATTATTATTATTATTATTATTATTATTATTATTATTATTATTATTATTATTATTATTATTATTATTATTATTATTATTATTATTATTATTATTATTATTATTATTATTATTATTATTATTATTATTATTATTATTATTATTATTATTATTATTATTATTATTATTATTATTATTATTATTATTATTATTATTATTATTATTATTATTATTATTATTATTATTATTATTATTATTATTATTATTATTATTATTATTATTATTATTATTATTATTATTATTATTATTATTATTATTATTATTATTATTATTATTATTATTATTATTATTATTATTATTATTATTATTATTATTATTATTATTATTATTATTATTATTATTATTATTATTATTATTATTATTATTATTATTATTATTATTATTATTATTATTATTATTATTATTATTATTATTATTATTATTATTATTATTATTATTATTATTATTATTATTATTATTATTATTATTATTATTATTATTATTATTATTATTATTATTATTATTATTATTATTAATATTATTATTATTATTATTATTATTATTATTATTATTATTATTATTATTATTATTATTATTATTATTATTATTATTATTATTATTATTATTATTATTATTATTATTATTATTATTATTATTAATATTATTATTATTTTGTTAGATTAAGCATCTAATTACAAATAATTATCTTTTTTCATTTATTGTATTCTCAAAATAAAATAAAATTTATGTGTCTGATCTTTAAATGTCTTTTATTCAAAAAAAATTGTTATGTAAGATATTTCAAATATTATGTTTCCGAGTAGGAAATTGCAAGATTTATCAAAATCAAGAAAAAAAATTGAGGTTACTATTTAAAAAATTTGTCAATGACGTCACTGCCCAAAAATGGGAGGTGGGGGAAAATTGAATTCTATTTAAAAAATTGCGCTTTGAGTAAACAAAATTGACCTGTCCGAGTATTTTTTCGAAAAACCAGCTACTTCCATTATAATGAATTTATTCCTTTCATTTGAACCATACTGTATAGTGGGTGCTATGATTGAACGTTTACGTTATCCGTAACGTACATGTTAGGCCGAGTTTTAACAGCAAAGAGACAAATTCGTATGATGTCTTCATAACACATTACTGTTATTTTCCGCCTGTTATGTTCTAATTTAACAGGTTTCCATCATACGAACTTGCCTCGTTACTTTTAAAATTCGGCCTAACATGTACGTTACGGATAACGTAAACGTTCAATCACAGGACCCATTGAATGTTGTAACTATTAAATAAACGTCGTATATTTCATTTAAACGATTTATTTTAAATATATACATGCTAGTGCGAATAAGATAGATTTGAGAGTGGGAGAGAGTTTTCACTTGCATTTAAATTACTCAAAATTTTCCACGAGTGAGAAAACTATATTCTGTGCGCGCAAATAATAGTAAATATACTACAGGTGTGACAATAATGTTTTCTTGATACATGAAATTCGTTAAATTGTATTTTTGCATCTACCAGGGTTGGTTCTGATTTGTGTGAGAATTATAAATTGTGTAATTGAAAAAATAAACTTGAGTTGGGAAAATTAAAAGAAATTAAGATCACCCCTATGGCTAATGATTTTTAATAAAAGTGATTGATTAGGTAAAACAATTTATTGGTCTGAATAAATTTAATTATTAAGTTGAATTGAAAATAAAGAGTGCTCCACTGGTGAGCGCAGCTATTTTTGGTATAAAACATATTTAATACTTATGTAAAAATACTGAATATTTTGTTTAATTAATTGATAAATAAAAATGTAAAATTGAGTTTACGTCTATGGTTAGGAATGCTTTGATTGAAGTATAAACTTAGAATATACAAACCTTA